>CM057003.1:126417367-126479867 GCA_029891345.1 Dryococelus australis
GGTGAGACGATATTCACATACATATTTCTTATAAAACAACTTGCATACGATACACGAAGACCTTAGGAGAGCAATAAACAATATGCATAACTTTTTAGCTCGACCAAAATCGCCTTCGCCAAAACATTTACCAACATCTCTACCTTGCGAAACCATGCTCAAAACAGACGAATATATATGTAATTTAGATTTTTACAAGAACGGTGTGTTGATTGATAACGTGGAAATACGGATGCTGGAAAAAACAACCGAACTAGAATAAATTTACTAACGTTTTCTTTTACCAAATCGAGATTTAAGCCATAAAATTTGTAATTGTTTCTTGTAGTCTACCTTACAGTCGTCGCCATCAAACTACTCAAACCTCTAACTTGTGTGTTATAGAATATATATATATATATAAGTATAACCACTTAACAATGTTGAAGGCTCTCGTTAAATTCGCCGGTAATGACGACAAGGCGGGTGAACATGCAATGAACCGACATTCACTAGTACCGAATATACCAAAATATTCAGTTTTCAAAAATATTTTTAACAATCAATCTTTGTATGGCTTGGAAATTATTGCAAACGATAAAAAAAAAATTACGAATTGGCAACACCACGGTTTGTGTATTTATGACCAAGATCAAAAAAGGCCAGTTTGATGCTTCTTTCGGTCAAACCGATTCGAGCATCCATCTCAACAACGAAATGCATAAAGTTGTATTGTACGGAATTAAAAATTTTCAGGGTTATGTGCTGCATAAAATCCAGTTCGCATCCAAACAACTAATCTCGTTAAATCCAGCACTGAATAAAGCCGCTCATTGTAACGATGTTGTAAAACTAATCATGACCGATCCCAAGCTCGCGAAAGTCAAGAAAAAACATTTTATCTCTGAGAGAGAACAAAACTTGTCAGTTACACAGTTCTCTCTGCCGTCGGTGTTTCAGGGTCTGGCGGCCGACATCGATAGGTACAGGAAGGTGATAAGAGGATGCATTCACTTCTAAAACTTGTCAGTTACACAGTTCTCTCTGCCGTCGGTGTTTCAGGGTCTTGCGGCCGACATCGATAGGTACAGGAAGGTGATAAGAGGATGCATTCACTTCTAAAACTTGTCAGTTACACAGTTCTCTCTGCCGTCGGTGTTTCAGGGTCTGGCGGCCGACATCGATAGGTACAGGAAGGTGATAAGAGGATGCATTCACTTCTAAAACTTGTCAGTTACACAGTTCTCTCTGCCGTCGGTGTTTCAGGGTCTTGCGGCCGACATCGATAGGTACAGGAAGGTGATAAGAGGATGCATTCACTTCTAAAACTTGTCAGTTACACAGTTCTCTCTGCCGTCGGTGTTTCAGGGTCTGGCGGCCGACATCGATAGGTACAGGAAGGTGATAAGAGGATGCATTCACTTCTAAAACTTGTCAGTTACACAGTTCTCTCTGCCGTCGGTGTTTCAGGGTCTTGCGGCCGACATCGATAGGTACAGGAAGGTGATAAGAGGATGCATTCACTTCTAAAACTTGTCAGTTACACAGTTCTCTCTGCCGTCGGTGTTTCAGGGTCTGGCGGCCGACATCGATAGGTACAGGAAGGTGATAAGAGGATGCATTCACTTCTAAAACTTGTCAGTTACACAGTTCTCTCTGCCGTCGGTGTTTCAGGGTCTTGCGGCCGACATCGATAGGTACAGGAAGGTGATAAGAGGATGCATTCACTTCTAAAACTTGTCAGTTACACAGTTCTCTCTGCCGTCGGTGTTTCAGGGTCTGGCGGCCGACATCGATAGGTACAGGAAGGTGATAAGAGGATGCATTCACTTCTAAAACTTGTCAGTTACACAGTTCTCTCTGCCGTCGGTGTTTCAGGGTCTGGCGGCCGACATCGATAGGTACAGGAAGGTGATAAGAGGATGCATTCACTTCTAAAACTTGTCAGTTACACAGTTCTCTCTGCCGTCGGTGTTTCAGGGTCTGGCAGCCGACATCGATAGGTACAGGAAGGTGATAAGAGGATACATTCACTTCTAAAACTTGTCAGTTACACAGTTCTCTCTGCCGTCGGTGTTTCAGGGTCTGGCGGCCGACATCTATAGGTACAGGAAGGTGATAAGAGGATGCATTCACTTCTAAAACGACTATGAAAACTCAAATTGTGTAAAGTCCATCATCTCTGTTGTCGAACGTTTTCCAACCATATTTACTCGGATTTATACGACGATAAGGTTTTATGCGACGAGGTAAAAACGCCCGGTGTTTGGGGGCGGATGGTGACGTTGTATGTGTTCATTGTGACAGTGTTCGGAACGATCCTCCAGTGTCAGACATCAATGTGGAATATCGTTGTGTCGATGCCTCGTGGACGGATGCGATCGCCGATATAAGACGTGGAGAATGTTGTGGCTTTTGGCGGCGATGTATTCGACTATACGAAAAACATATTTCGGTTTTTGTATTACGGATCAATTTTATCGGTGGGGTAATTATTTGGGGTTTTGCCGCCTACCTAATAAGTTATTTTCGGTTGTGATTAAAGGATAAAAGAAATATAAGCAGAAATGATGAGCGCGGACAATGGAAATTCCATACTCAAGCTGTTTGAGGTGTACGAAATCTTGTCGCAGATACCCAATTTAACAGATCGGCATTTCAAATTACTCGCAAATATTTTGGCAACTTATCGTATAATTGATCGCCCATTAAATTCCCTCGCCGACCTTTCATTAACAGACTATTTAACCGTCTATTTTGTAAATCACTTTGCACGCGATTAGAAAAACAAACATTATGAACAGTCGATGCGGAAACTCAATCTCGAGCGGTTGTGGCTGCTGTGAACAAAAAAATTAATAATTCCACATTAAACAAACAGTTGGATCTTATCTCACAAGCATATCGCTGGTACCGTAATTTTCTGCACCCCATCTATTCTTTCGAATTGAACTCCGAGTTGGATTCTCTGCTCGCAGGAATCGATGATTTCGACGAGCGGTTTGCATGCATTCGCTCTCCACCAAGATCGATCGCGGGATATTAAATCCCATTAATGTAAATTTATTGACCAATCTCGAACCTAACACACCAGACTTTCAACAGATTGTTTATATCTCACACTCAATTATTGTTGATTAGTTTGCATATTCCCGTGTTTTTGTCCGCGACTTCGACCCCAAAGTTGTTTCATCAACGTTTCCTCGAATTTAAAAAAAAAACTCGTGTAGTTTATCGCCAAAGTAATCGTCGCGATTTATCATCCACGCAAGTTTCCAGAAGTTCAGAACATTTCGACTTTATCCTATTCAAAAACTCTTCTTCGAAATTTATTGAAAATTTTTGGCCTAATTTTTTAATTCTATCTTATTAATAAAGAGGATGTCTGATCTACTCAAGTTCAGCATTCATAATCCGTATTCTATAGACCGCATTTATTACAAGTTTCAAGATGATGTGCGTAGAAAAACTCTAGACTATTTTATTCGAAAGAAGCAGAGTTACAATGAGACCCGACTGGACCAATTCCTCGACAGTGGCGAATGGAAATTGTTACTCTTTTTGAACAAAGTCGACCAGACGTCCGACAGATACTAAACAGTCTTGAAAAATGTCAATGAGTTGTACACTTTTAATTTAAAATCAAAGTTACTCTCATTTTACAAACAGCTCGAAATATACGGAAGTGTTCGAAGACCAATTTATCTGACACTACGATTGAATAATGTTTGGTGTTCGTTGCGTATGGAGATTGTGGAAACTTTTAAACATTTTAATATTTTCCACAGTCCTTTGTAAACGAGGAAAAGTATATTTTTCACACCTTGTTGTACTAAAAAAATTGATTTTTTTTTAAATTACAAAAAGACGGGTATATAAAGAGACGAGAGCACCTATTTGTTTCGCATTAATTGTTTTCCATTCGTAAGAAAATAACAATGTTGGTGCATATATAACTGGGAGATTTGTATTATTTGGTATCTCTAGAGGAAAAAACTCACAATTATTCGGTCCGCAATGATCAACGCAAAACCTTTATCACTGCTTCGACATGTGTTTCAAACACCTTTCCAAAATTTCAGTTTAAAAAATGGCCTCTTACATTGTGAATTCGCCTAAGTTTTCCATCGGGCCATATGTTGATTTCCGAACCTATGACGATCCGGTAGCCGCAGTCGAGGAAAAATGGAAAAAATATCAGTCGAGAAGTTATTGATTTTGGAGTTCAACTACAAACAAATATCGAAAATTACTACAAATCGAACGAACAAAAACTACCCGATGCAATAGACAGTATGTTTACACAATTTTTAGATTTCGACTTCAATGTTAGACAAACCAATGGCTGGACACCTTATTCATCAGAGCTCAGAGTACGAGATGTAGATTTCGCTCTTTGTGGAACCATCGACATGTTTTTCAAGTCCAAGCAGGTGGATTTGGTGATGGTGGATTGGAAACGTTCGCCAAAGAATTTCGAAGAGTGAAGCGAACACACAATATCGAAATACAAATAGCATCTTCAATTCACGGGCAATAAGAATTTCACATTCGACTTTCACAACACTGCCAACAATGTGCATGAAGTAAAACATCAAAAGACTCCGCCGCAAAATGAAAGAACTCCGATAATGAACCAGGTTCAGACATCACCCGTGTATTTAAATGAACTATTGGCAAACGACACACATCACATTTTCGACATGGACATAGTGTTTCAATCAGATGTTTCAAACAACTATTCATTCGAGAATCTCGTACAAGAACAACAGCAGTTACCAGAACAAATCCAATACTCATCAAATTTCGTACCTAGTAATTACATACTCAATAAACAACTAGAATTACCGAAGTGAGAACAACAATCTATTAATTACATACTTGACGAGCAACAACAACAATTACTAGAGCAAAACCAACTTAGTCCAAATTACATACCTAACAAACAAAATATTTTAGAAAAAGTACAAGAGTGGTACACTAGAAAACCAGGCCGCCCACACGACAAAACTTCAACAAGAGTCGATGAGTGGATGCTTTTGGTTGAAACACCAAATATTTCCGAAAAAGAAATGATTGGACTGTATAATGGTGGTTGTGAACTACGAGCTTTCATTTAGCAGGCACTAAATTCGGAAAATTTTCAAAAGTAGTGGCGGTGCGGAATAATTCGTTTCAAAAGAACAACTTACAATTCTGGATTTTAAACTTGCTGAGATTAAACATAAATATAACATAAGTAAGTAACGCATATACATATATTAAGATTATACGATTGAAGACTGCTTCAAGTCTGACATGCTTGTCAATTATCAAAATCGAGCAATTTTATGTGAGTACTCCTGTCCTGCCAAAGACTGTCCTGCCTGAACGATTTATTTTACGTCCCGTCAGCTGATGAAATGTGTGATGCCTGCAATTTTCTAGAGTACGATTAAATGCTGGTATTATGGGGTTGGTGTGTTTACAGAACTACATGATGTTAATGAACTTGGTTAGCAAGTCTGCTTGGTTATTTGCCACGTCTGTATTTCGTAGCCCAGATTAATAAACTGTTGTTTTGTTTGAAGAGGGGTTACTATTTTAAGAGGCAATATTTTCGCTGTACAATAATGTACTTTGTTTTTCTTCGCCCCCCTCTTTGGAGTGGCGCACGTCTGAACGCTTCCAAGCACTGAGCTATACTGAATACGAGTATACCTGGTGCGGCCGAGCGCTGTCTGGTGGCTATTACTGGCAACGAGTTCAGCCTTGTACACTCTGGCACCTTCCATACACCTCTCTGCTATTACCGCCGTATCCCTAACCTCCCCGACCCGCGTTTTCGCTAATAAATGATCGTCTCCAGCCCGAGCAAGCGTGCAGTGTTCCTCTTCGAGTTGTGCAGGCTGGCCGACAATAGATCATGTCTATACCACTTCGTACTTCGGGGCTTCAGCATGATAAACGTGTTTTCGCCTAATATGAGTTCTACTTAAGATAAGTATTGCAATGAACGTAGTCGTTGTTATGCTGCTTGTAGAGTTTCCCTTTTAGTAGTGTTTTTTTTTTTTTTTTTTTTTTTGCGATTTTTGTGTATATGGATTTTTGTATGGAAGTGCTTCTTCACTGTTTTGATTGAGTGAGTTTTCAATATGGTATTTTATGGGAATGTTTATAAGAGGTGGATTCTTCATTTTTGTTGGCATGCTGTAGGAATGATTTCCTGGACTACGATTTGCAAAACTTTTTTTATACCAAGGATTTCAGTGGATATTTTATGGAGTGCAGTTATGCTCATGATTAAGTGTAATGAGGGTTTTTGCTCCTTCCCAATGGTATTCTTGGAATTAGTGTTCCAAGTTGTACTTTTTAGTGAATCATCAAGCATACTTTACTTTTAAAGTTGTAATGGTGCTTGCTTTACTCAGGGTGTCATTTTACCTTTTTAAATTGGATTTCTTATGGGTTTGTTCAGGTTGGGTAATTTCTCAGGTTATATTAATATTGTTGTTTTTCTGTTTGTTCCAGTGCATGTGTGCTCTCTTCTTCCCCCATTTTACCGATTGGTAGCAAGCAACAGAAATTTACAGATGTATTATATATTCAAGTTGCAAAGTTGTTGTTCTTGGTCATAATGTATACACGGGTTTCAATATATTTGTATTGATTTTGGAATGTTTGTGTCCGTGCTTTCTTGATTTCTTTTTTAATGGTTTGCGTCCTTCTCCTTGCCTCCCTTTAGCCCTGCTAAGCACTAAATGAGCGTAACATGATAAAAATGACTAATGAAATCGTCGGAGAAAAGTTTTACTTTCCAAAAACCAAATCCAAGTTTTCAGTTTCGATCCTCAGGCAGCAATTCGAAAATTCATTAAATCATTCTATATGGGTTTTTGTCAGTGTTGCAAAATGTCTTGGTGTTTAATTTTTACCTACCCGATAGCCATAACGTTCAAGATTTATTCAAAGTGAAAGTTCCAGTGATTGAGAATTACCATTTTGAAAATTACGGGCATGTGCAAAAAGTGGGCATCAGTCGCAAATTCGTGCACAAACAATCCCACGGGCACAATAACGAATCGAGTAACTTTGATACCTATAAATCCTCTTTTATCAATGGGCTACGCAAATTTCATGTTTGATTTTCCAAATGGAAAAGTACACCAGCCAACCAAAGGAATAAAAGTCGCGTATTCGATCGGTGCGAATACACCACAACACTTTTAATTGCAGTTGATAGAACATTCCAGTTTCAGTTCGACGCATTTTCCGGATTTTCAAGATGTCTCTTCGATCGATCTAGACACGAGGCACCTCAGATAATTCAATCGACTTTAACAAGAGCGGTGACAGATAATCCCTAATTACGACAACAACAACAACAACAATGAGAATTAACTACATCCCCAACTCTGCCAATTACAACCAATCAGATTTTTAAACCTCCCAGTCTCCTAAAAACTCGTCTGTGTGTTGTATTCAACAAATATCACTCGATGATTTAATGTTCAATGCCTTACGATCACACGATCTAATCTCTTCGAATGAAGATGTGATGGCTGGGGAAGCGGTTATGGAAACGATCCAAATCGGATAAATGAGGTAAACCTACAGGTCGAATTCGAATAGAAGACTCATATTCAAATAAACATTCTTCCGAAGAGGAATTTAACCCTTATTCCATGCGTCGCTACATTACCCGATGAGTTGCAATTTGCTACGAGGGAAGTAAACGATTAATCGCCATCGTTGAACCAAACGACCCCATTGTCTGACGAATTCATCATCAATTTGGCAAAGGAATGGGGCAAAAAAATAGTAAAATCATTAACCCCAAAGAATTACTGTACAGTATTCACCTTTGCAAAGAATTACTGTACAGTATTCACCTTTGCAAAGAATTACTGTACAGTATTCACTTTTCCAAAGAATTCATGGAACGAACATACGACAACAATCAAGTAAAAGCTGCCTTTTCTCTCACTGGAATGCATTTGCTTAAATTGGCTGCCGAAAAGCAAATTATCAGTGAAGTATGCGACAATCTAAGCATCGCGATCGAATCTTATCAAAAAGCCAATGCATACCTTCCATAATTTATGCTTCCAGGGGGAAATGTGTGAAGGATTATTATTATTATGTAAAAGAGGATAGTTGTAAATAAATGTTTTTCCGGGTACTGTCTCATCGCTTCGAGCCAACTGGGAACGAACTAAACAGACTTTGAAATTTGAAGGTACGATTTAAAAACTTGTAGTGTATTTCTCTCAACGATTAAGTCAATTTGTCAATACAAATATTGCCAATATCCTGTTCCATCCTAATCGCATCATTGTTCGTACGACACGCAGTGCCATCAAAAATCATCTTCTTCGGCCATACTTCCAAGATCCATTTATGATCGAGCACCTCATATACATATCCTCGAGTTTTTTGTTTTGTTTGCAGAAGTTGTAACCATCGATGTTCATCAAATTGCAAAACTGTACGCATGTTATGTAATCGACTTGGTTCGGATTACTACACTCACTGTACATCAACTGCAGGTCTTCGGAAATGCTCAGTTTCGGGCAGATTAATGCAAATCTTAGGGGATTTAAATCACCGCGTAGCTGGATTTTACAATACAACCCGACTTTGACGAGTTTCAGTGAAAGTGTTTCCGTGAGACTACGTTTGAACCATATTTGTTTCACGAAATTCCATCCCTGTTCGTGAGATATTTTGTCCGATTCACCGTTAAATTCACCTCAATTTCAAGCTTTCTGCTTGCTCTGTGCCCATCGCAAATACTTCGTACTCGCATTACGTATTAGTTTTACACAAAGTGACAAATTTGAGTTTTTCATTTTTGACTGGGATCAACCTAAACAAATATTTACCCGATATCATGGGATTGTATTTTGCAGTTTTCGCGTGTAGTAAAAACAAATACACCAACAATATTACAAGTGATAATACAGCTTGAACAATGATGCTTATCGAGTAGGAATACATCAATGTATTTCTTTCTCTCTGCCGCACTCTTTCGTAGGGAACAAAAATTATAATCAAAGGATTACTTTCAAAGCCAATGTATTTGATATATACCAGCCAATATCGGATGCTTCAACACAAATAAAATTGTCAAAATAACCACCCATGCAATAAGGTAGATTTAATCAAAAGAATTTTTAAAGTATTTACCAAAATTCGATTTTGTAGTTCAGAATCGGTGGCTTCCAGTTCCGATGGTAATTGGACCATTTTGCCAAATTCATCCATGTAAATGAACCACGACGAAACGATGGAATGGAGCAGATCGACTAGTCTAGATTAATTAAATTTATATTTGAGATACGTATCAAACCTTTTCAAAATATTCCATTTCCATACAATTTAATTTATGCTTTTATCCAGCGTGTATAAAACTCCGCTATCGGATGTGTAAGTTTGAATCTAAGGTGTTGTGCCATTTAACACATAATTCAAATGCCTCGATATTGAGTGAAGATTTTTTTTTTACCGAGCATTTTGTATTTGTTTTCTAATTATCAGTCAAAGTCATCAAAGAATCGAACAACATCCACTCTAGAAGAAGGTGCATAATCTCGTAAAACCAGACGTTATCGCGTAAACAAAGTGCCGCTTGCACTATGAGTTCCGTGAAACGTTCGACGATTGTCAGTTGATGACCGTGGGGATGTGGAAATGACATTCGATGTATGGTACGCTGCTGCCAAAAATATTTTTGCGATATGTTGAAGTTGATTGAAGGCAAGTGTTCACACCAGTTAAATTCAAACTGCTTGTACCTACCTTCCAACAACCGAACAATTTCCGCGAACATGAAATTCATTTCGAGAATTGGAGGAGAAAAAAAACACGGTTGTCGTTGACAAACATGCTCATTTGGCCGAAATTCATTTCCGCCTTGCAAACATCAGGTAACACAATGGTCCCAATACACACGGGTGAGCATTTCTCAAGGTTTTGACATTGTTCAACAATCCGAGCAAAATGTACGCAAAAATTTTATCGGTATTATCCGATGACAAAAATGTTGATATTTTCCATATATCGTTTTTTTTTCTTCCTTTTAAATGTAAGAGACATGTTTTATTCTGCTTTACAAGTCAGAAGCCATAGTGAAAATTCCGATATGGTTAGAGATTCCAGATATGGTGGTATGAAACAATGATTTCGCAGTCGGAGTATCGCCAGCAAACAAAGATGATAGCGAACTCGCCGATAAAAAAGCAAAAAAAAAGAAAATCCACAAAGGAAAGGCGAGGGCAAGGCGTCGCAGTTATCGTTTTAGAAGGCACTTTAATATGCGAATGTAAAAACGAATTTCACAGAGCCAATCATTTCATATCGACTTTGGAAAATACTTTAAAGTGGTGCTGTGGATGGCAGGCAACGAGGTGCACGCGAAAATGTTTATCGAACAGTTTCCACAAGCCAATAAATTTGCTAAAGTTTTGTACGGGTTGCATAGAAAAGCGAAATCTGTATCTATCGTAAGCCATTGACTTCCGGTAAAGACGGGCCTGTCCATTTTAATAGCCGATTCGGTCCATAATTTGAATACAGGTGGTTACTACATACCGGTCGAAATGAAAAAATACTATTATTTACCAAACACGAATAATAAAAAAAAATTAATTTATCAGTTAAAACTCAATACTGAATCATTTATAAGATCTGGTAAATGCTTGGCACGAATCTATCAGTTAACTCGCTCGCCAACAATGTCGCATTTTTTCCATAATTGTGCAACAGATTAATTAAAGATGCTTCTTGAAGAGCCATCAGATGTAATGGCAATGTACAAGTGTGCAATAACTTTCTAATCAACTTCATATATTCACCAATGTTTCTATTCGAGTCGCTTCTAAACATCCAGTCATTCTTGTAGTGAGAATAAACAGATTTTTTGAACTGGAGAATGTCCATTCTGTTATGCTCCCTGGGAGGGAATAGACCCTACATATATATATATATATATATATATATATATATATATATATATATATATATATATATATATATATATATGGTTTCAAACCCAATATTTTAATTTATTTTATGTGTTTGCATTTGGTGATTGTAACATTTTTTTTCGTATCAAGAGAAACTTCAATGAAAATAAACTACAAGCCATAATAAGTATAAATGAGTGTGTAATGAAAAATAAAAAGAGACAATTCGTGGCCAAAAATAACGACGTAGTTTCCCAATAATAACTGACTATTGATTGGCAGTTGCTGGTAAAAATATTAAAAACTTTATCTCGTTCAAACCAATTTTTAAAGTAATGATATGTGCAAAACTTGCAAAATCCCTTAATTCCCACTACAACAAAATACGCGTCGGAAGATTCGACAAAAATTTCGGCAACTTTATGAGTACCAGGATGCCATTCGCGATTATTTACGCTGATGAACCAATGTTGTATAAAGTTCATGTTTAGAAAATTTACCGGCCAGTGTTTCACCAATAAAAATCCAGTATTCTGTTGGTCTCTGTCGTAAAATCTTTTTCGACGGAGTTCACCTTTGGCTCGGTATTGCAAAATGATTCCCAGTCGTCCAAAGCATTACTAACAGCAATATCGGAATATTTTTCATATATATCTTTCATGTTGGAAAAAACAATGATGAATGTTCCTATGTCATTGTTTTTTTTTTTCAAAGAGACATTTTTTTTCAATTAGTTATGCCAGATACCACTGAGGTACCAAAAAAAATCAAATCACGACTGCTGCGAGTGTGTGTGTGTGTGTGTGTACACACACACACACACACACACACACACACACACGCACGCACGCACGCGCGCGCACACACACACACACACACACACACACACACACACGATGGCATCGGCCAAAACATATCACTCGCTTTCGAGCCAACACATTATCAGCATACAACATGTTTTGTAATCTGCAAGGCTTCCGTGGTAACAATGGCGAATATATGCTGAAGGAACTGGCAGTCACCAACATTGATGGGTTCACCCAAAGGCGGCTCTTCAAATCTCCGTATCCGTGGAAAGCATTCGATGATGCAAGTAAAAAGATAAACAATTGG
The DNA here is from genome assembly GCA_029891345.1 of Dryococelus australis. Lineage (NCBI taxonomy): Eukaryota > Metazoa > Arthropoda > Insecta > Phasmatodea > Phasmatidae > Dryococelus > Dryococelus australis. The sequence goes on from CM057003.1 coordinate 126,429,406, forward strand.
CTGAAGGAAAATATTCACCAATTGGCGTGGCAAGATGGCGAAATTCCCTATGATGAAACTGAAAGGGAAGTATTTCAATTGATAAGAAGCCATTACAACAAATATATAATATTTGTTGCGGGTTCACATCAAATACAATGGCTAAAGAAGTTGTGCAAATTCGATCACTATCTCGAAAATGTGGATTTGCAAGAGACTTATAAATGCCCATTATTTAAGGCTCAGGTAGCTATATACGGGAATGCAGGCCATTATGATTGTTGGAGACACTTTCGTGGATTTATGTGTGCAAATAGAAATTCGATATTATTGCGTTTGTGGTTCCACGATAATGTAGTGGCAAAATGGAAAGATTTACAAAAACAAAAACAAAATTGAAATAAATTGTATCGAAGCTTTTACATTAAATGTTTGGTATGGGTTCACAACAGAAGAGATAGTTCGACTGAATTGCTGCAGGTCAAATATAGGCATCTGTGGGCCAACTGAAGAAAAGTTTCTATGTATTGGAGTGACAAGATGAAGAAATTCCCTGCAGCAAAATTGTAGAAGACTGACACAAAAAATGACATTGTCTAACTGTATTCTATATTTCACAAATGTATTTTTTGTTAATAAAATATTTTTATATTTTGTTTGTAAATAATTTTTTTTTTTCATTTACTCGAGATACAGTAGTTGATTTCATAAATTTCCCACACCTATCAAAACAAAACCAGACATTACTCTTATGTTTGTCGAATTATCAGAGTAGGCCAACATCAATCCCAAAACTGTGTAAAATAACACTTAGATCTATGATATAAGCTATTTTTGTTTGTATTCTCTTATCCTTTATGGCTAATTTGTTGTATTATGGCAACAGTATACAAGTTAGAATTCAACTATGGTTTTTAATAAAAAAAATATAACAGTTGAATTTTCAAAGGGTACCAATTTGTTTTTGTATATATATATATAAGCAGTTGGGTTTTATATAAACCATTACAACTACAACATTGTAGGACAGGAGATCTCTTCGGTTGTCAAATTACCAAAACAAATCGATTGTACTGTGAAAATAGATCAAAAAATTCAACTTTAACAAATATTAATCATGGGGAATAATACAAGCAGTTTGAAAAAGAGCTGGATTCGATATTCTAACAAATATGAACTCATGAAATATAACATCCAGAATACAGAACTTTATAATAAAAACTGTATTGAATTGAGGGAAATGGCAAAACAATTAAATATTAGAGGAAATTCCTATAAAAGAAAACGAGAACTTATAGAGAGGATCGATAAAGTTGAAACGGATGTAAAAACAATAATTTATAAAAAAAAAAAACTGAAATTGAAGCATTAAATTAAAAAGAAATAAAAGCTATTGGAAAAGTACTAAAGATAAAAAAATATATAATCTAAACAGAGATAAGTTAGTGGAACAAATAGTTAAAAATAAATTTGTTACAAAAAAAAACAATTCCAAAGAATTTAGAAGACTTGAAAGTTTCAGAATTGAAGCAGATTGCAAAGGAATTCAGAATTAAAGGCTATGCATACATTTATAAAAATAAAAGCTTAAAAAAATTATTTGATATGACTCATTAAATGAAAGGGAGAAATTGAAGAAAATCCAAGAATTTATTTTGATACAAATAATTTTGAAAATATCTCTATTCTGAAATCATTGTCAAATACCAACTGATAAAAAATCCCTTATTTTTATAAGGAATTTAACATAACTTCATAAAACCATTTCAACCCCGAAATGTCGTTGATTAGGACTCTTCAGTTGTCGAGAAATAAGAATTTTGACTTTTGGATTTTCGTGGTCGTCGATAATAACGGTTATGAGAAATTATGGTTCAAAGGGAAATATATAGCTTCATTTCTCAGATATAAAAAACACGTAATGCAATTTAAATTTGGTCAAACCAAAATTGAAAAGAACATGGACAGATTTGATGGGATTGGCTCTCACCTGGGAAACCCCCTCAAATTGGCAACAACATACGATGTTCATCAATAAAAAAAAAGGATTAAATATATTGATACATAATTCGAGAATACCCACATCGATATACCTACTATGAAAACTGATCAAAGAATTCTACTTGAAACTGAATCTCGTTTCGAGAACAAAGGAACAAGATTACATCAGCGTAATTGTGAATTGTTTCAAACATCTGAACTACAAGTTATATAATATAATCAATAATTACCGAATAGATGTGTACTTTTTGGATTACAAAATTGCAGTCGAATGTAACGAACATAATCACAAATACAGAAACATTTAATATGAAATCGAAAGACAAAAATACATCGAGAAAAAGCTAAATTGCACATTTATAAGATTCGATCTGGATGCTGAGAATCTCAATGTGAATGGTGTTATAAACACTATTGTTCAATCGATAGAACAAAGGAATTTCAATTTATACAATGTTATCAACAGTATCATTCGAATGATTGAACAAAAAAGTTAATTGTTAACAAAAATTAACCTTAGTTCATTGTATAACTGTGTAAAAAATCATTTTTGTAAACAATTTGTCTACATACAAGCAACAACCATCTCACCTACAATGTCATTGGATAGGAGATCATTTAGCTTTCGAATTTCGAAAACTTGGACTTTTGGATTTATACACTAATAAACCCTTTGTGGGTGAGGGTCTTTATACAAATTTGACCCCTTTTTTAAATTAAATTTTTGGTCCAGAAAATTGGTACAATGCCAAATTCAATTTGGGTGTGCACAAAACTTCCCCCTTTTAAAATTATTTTTTAAAATATTTTCAACATAAAGTTTATCTGACTCCCCTTGACTCCCCAATTAACACCTTCACTATGAACCAACATCACAGGTTACTTTGAAGGAAGATTGTTGGTGAGGGTCCTTATATAAAACATACCCATCTTAAAATTTAATTTTTTTATATTTATTATTAAATAAAATTAATATATGTATATATATATATATATATATATATATATATATATATATATATATATATATATATATATGTATATATATATATAACACACACACACACACACATCACACACACGCACAACTGAACATCATTTTACTTACAATTTCCTTGGTCAACCTGTCTTTTCCATTGTCAAACTTCCAAAATTTCTAATGTTGGATTTTTGTGCTGATCAACCATAATGAAATCTAACAATTTTTGTTAAAGGGAAAAGTTATAGTATAATTTATTGGATATAAGAACTCATGTAAAGTAATTTCAAACAGTGTAAAGAAAATAAGAGATGAGAACATGGTCGAATTTGAAAGGTATTTTTAACATTTGCTCCAACTAACACATTCAATCCAAAAAAGGGCTCTTTCCATTTTTAAATTTGGGGCCTGGAAGATTGGTAAAATGGCAAAATTGAATTTTGGGGGTAACGAAAGTCCTTACATAAAAAAATTCAATTATGTATATTAATTATTAATAAAAATTAATATTTATTATAGAATAAATATAATCACAAAAAATATTAGATATTATGATTTTTTGTCTTCAATTTTTTATATTAATTATTAATAAGAAGTTTATCTGACTTCCCTTAACTGTCCCTCGAATTAACACCTTCATTACAAACCAACATCACAATAGGGTTACTTTAAATGGGCATTGAAGGTTTAAGCTCTGCATATGCTCCCTTTAAAATTCGATTTCCCACAAGATTTCGCCAGAGGGCTCCACGATCGACATTCCTTTCCCCCACTCCTACTTTCAACAACCAATTACATTGGCGTATTTCCCTTCCCTTCTTTTCAGTTCAGCCTATATGGCGGCGAAATCTGGAAAAAAGATGTCAGTCGAAGCGAAGAGCTGAACATGGAAACATCACTCCTCCTCCAAAAGCATTAGAGGAATAAGGAGTAAGTATAATAATTATATATTAAATATATATACATATATATTATAAGGTATATTTATTATATTATATCATTATACCTACTCTGTATTCCTTTTATGCACTGGTTCAGCTCTCGCCTTCAACTGATGTCTTTTTTCCAGATTTCACGGCCATGAGACAAAAGGTGTGTTCAAATCGACCTTAGGAATGACCACATTAAGAAACTAATAAAAAAAAGCAAGTCGTCAGTTTGTAAAATCGAGTTGTTACCGGTTGCTATTTTATATGGTGTCAAATCGACAGTTACAAAACCGGAGAAAACGAAGCAAAAAAAAGATGGCCTTTTTTTTTTGCATAAATTGAAGGTTACAACGACATGGGCAGGCATCAACATCACCAACATCACCAATGATAAACTAAGATCAAAGTATAATTTCAATAGTCGATGCTGCGAATTTCATGATAGGGGGGGCAACATGCATATGTTGTTGCACGATTGAGAATATGGGGTTGGTATTACAGACACAGATATTATTAATTTCGTCGATGCTTGTATTCACAACATTTCCACGAATCTGGCTCATAATTTTGATTCCAGAAATGAGCAAATGTTGGTCGACTAAAACAAAAAAAGAATTAATGAATAGAAACAAATAAAAAGAAGTTAATGAATAAAAACAGAAAAGCAAGACTAGAAATTTGTATATGTAATGATATGTAATGATAAGTCGAGTAAATAAGTGTATTCAGTATGGATAAACTACTGATCCAAGCATTACCACACAATGGTCCTCTTCTCTGTTATGAGAAGATTCATCCAGAAGCAAGAGCTCCAAAATATTCAACTCTGGTATCAGTAACTTGTGATTTATACACCATCGCAGATATCAAGTTAACTCCAGGAGAATGACAAGCACTACCTCTGGGTCTTAGATTACTGTATCCTGCTAGTCATTTTGGGTACATGATTTCTCGTACATCGACTGGAAAACAAGGACTTCAACTTTACGCTGAAGTGTGCAATCCCGATTATCGCGCAGAACTACATGTCTGCATCTGAAACATTGTGCCGAATGAATTGACCATCTGCAAAGGAGACTGCATCACACAATTATTAATTCTTCCATATACACGACCTGTTATTTTCGAAAGTATCGCGTTAGCTTTGGCTCTGAGTGAACACGATGAAGGACGCTTTGGATCTACTAGACGGTAAATCTCACCGTCAAGCTCTCGACTTGCAAACCCATAGGAAAATGTAATGTATTTTTGTTTGATTATATAATTGTTAAACTAGCAGAGGATACCAATTATGATGCAACTGTGTGTTTCAGACCTACAGTGGATACCTATTATGATGCAATGGTATGTTTCAGACCAAGGTAATACATAGGAGTGGATGATTTCGAAAACGGAATGAAAACTTTGGATATGAAAAATGTTGTGCCATTAGCTATACCCATTTGTTCAACGATCTATGTTCGAAATATAAATAAATGGAGTAGCGTTGGCTGCACAAACACACATAACAAAGAAATTTCGATATTCCCAAGAAAAGCATTGTGGTTGATGAAGAAAAGAAGTTTATCGACTTGAGCAATCTGCATTTTTTGGTTTGGTTGTGGGGATACACAAGTATGAAAATGGGATACCCGTCTGAAGAAACAATAACCAAAATGCAACATTTTTATTTGCAACTACAATTGAATTAGTGCTTCCTACAATCAAAGAAGGTTTTGCCGAAAAAATTTAACAAACCATATGAGAGATAGAAAATTTCCTGGTTAAAGATAGAAAACAAAAGATGGCTGGAGTCATAAACGATATTTTCGTGTCCCAATTCCAAAGGTTCGTTCCACATGTAGCGTCCAAGATTACTGCGATGACTGTTGAAAGTGAAGGAAAATACACTCTACCGACATGTTGATACAAAGAATGAATCTCCTACTGTTAGTTATGGGTGTGTTAAATGTTTACTTTCTGTATTTAAAATGTTTTGTAATAAAATAAAATAAAATATTTTTTTCAATTACTGTCTATTTTTATAAAGTGTGAAACTTACAAATGAAAAATGTTGGTCGAATAAAACGATACAAAAAATACTAGCTTTCCAAAAAAGTCACTTGTAAAATAAATGATTAAAAAACTAGAAACTGCTGCAATATAAAATCAAGTAAACAATATTCTTCAATATAACTAAACAACCGATCCAAGCAGTGACAAAAGTCGGGATTTAGTTTTGGCTCCAAGCAAACGAGGTAAATGACATTTCGGATCTACTGGAAGGTAAGTCTCACCGTCAAGCTCTCGACTTGCAAACATATAGGAAAATGTAGGGTCTAGGTGAATTTTTGTTTCTTTATATAAGTGTTAAACTTACAGAGGACACCAATTATGATGTAATGGTATGTTTCGGATAGTGATCGAAAACAAAAACTTGCGGAAGCCATAAACGATGTTTTCGTGTACAAATTCCAAAGATTTGTTACGCGTGTAGCTTCCAATATTGCTACGATGACCATCGAGATCGAAAGAAATAACACACCACTGACACGTAAATACATCTACAATTGGGAATGGTTAAGATTTAGATAAGTGTTTACTGTATTTGAAATGTTTTGTAATAAAATAAAAATATATATTTACAATTATTGGAAATGTTTAGATACGTGTTTACTGTATTTTAATAGTTTCTAATGAAATAAAATAAAAGTATTTTTAATTATTGTTTATTTTATTATTATTATTATAAGGTGCAAACCTGATGTCAACATAAGTCTGATGTGATGGCCGCCTAAAACAATGAGAAGTTAATTATGTCAGCATCAATTTAATATGATTACAACCTACAATGACATGACGGTGGCCTAAAATAACGCGAAGGTAACCTAAAATTACATAAAAATGATGATGTCGTAATCCAAATCGACAAATGAGTGTAACGTCATAATCTAAGTAGACGAACGAGTGTGATATCCGAGGTGGTACAAAAGCCATCACGTGTGACATAACCAAAGACGACGAATGAGTGTGACATCATAACCACAGTCAACAAATGAGTGTGACATTATAACCCAAATGAGTGGAAGGGAGGGGAAATGAAACTGTGTAATCTGATTGATTGTTGAATGAAGATGGGAGGGGGGAGGTAGCGGTTATTGCAAAACACATTGGTAAGTTTTTTTTTCTCGGAACCAAACAAACCTGTCCATAATTGAAATTTGTGGCTTGCTCATTTTACATTACATTTCCCTCACCTCTATATTAAACAGCTAATCAGAATGTTCCACATTCGATATTACAGCCCACCATAAAAACTCAAACTTTCAACAACAAGTCAGAGAAAAATGTTTCATTTCCCCTCCCATTCCATCCTTTGAGTTTGCCTACATGGCGGAGAAATCTCGAAAAAACACGTTAGTCGACAGCGAGAGATGGACAGAGAAATATCAAGGTTCCTCCTCTCCCAGAACAGAAGAGAGATATGGTAAGAACAAAAAAGTAAGTTATTTTATATATAAGGTACATTTCTATTATTATACTTACCTTATTCCTTTTGCTCTGTAGTGAAGGAAGGTTGAAGTTTCTCTGTTCATTTCTTGCCATCGACTGATGTCTTTTTTCCAGGTTTCTTCACAGTATAGGCAAACTGAAAGGATTGGTGGGGGCGGGCAATGTTGTAATTGCTATGATGCAGTTCCGAGAAAACATGCAGGTGTGTGTTACAATCACTGTGTGTTGTAACCATGTCAGTGCAATTCCGTGTAAACCTACAAATGTGTGTTTGTAATCACATTGGTGCAGTTCCGAGAAAACCTACAATAGCGAATTACATTTGCTTCGGTGCCATTCAGAGAAAAACTTGCAGGTGTGTGTAGTAATAGTTTTGGTGCTATTATGAGAAAATTTGCAGGTGTATGTTGCAATCGACACCCCTCCCCCCAACTAACTTAAACAACCAATTAAGTTGCAGCATTTCACTTCTCCTCCTTTCCCCTGCTTCCAGTTTAGCCTACATGGTGGCAAGATCTGGAAAAAAGATGTCAGTCGATGGCGAGAGATGGACATACACACATCAACCTTCCTCCTAGAGCAGAAGAGGAATAAGAAATAAGTATAATATATACTTTATTCTAAATAATATATACTAAATACTATATATATAGTACATATTATATATAACTAGCTGATCCGACAGACGTCGTTCTGTCAAAAGCTATTGGACTGTGGCAGTCCTATAAACTGATCTTTTCTGGTCAAGTTCTGGTGTCACCAGAACAGATAAGTTTGTGATACTATACAGTCACAAATGTGTAATTTAAATTAAAAAATAAATATAAACGTATTTCAGAGTGATCACTTTATTTATTGACTATCAAATGATTACCGTGATATCAACAATACATTTGCATAATGTTAATATACTTTTCTATGAATTTTTATTGTCATAATCATAAACAACTATTTACAAAATTCAGTTTTCTATTTCGTACACTGCAATACTTAAGTAATATTGTATTAAATTATATTTTCATTGTAATGCTTTATGGTACACAATATTTTTTGTTTGATTACCTGGCGCATAAACAAAGAAAGCTGATGGTTTTCCAACACGGGAACAGGCGACATACAATTGGCCATGCGAGAAACATGGGTTTTCAAGATTAATGCCGCAAACACTCAATTTATTATTTATGGTCATAGCGAAAGCAAGCCGCACTGGAAACTGCAGTCGTTTAAATTCAAATGGTATGTCAGTTGGAATCATTGGGATGCGAGGTATAAAAACGTCTTCTCCTTTATACTTTTCACCGCTAGCCGTGTGCCGTTACAAACACGCGGTTGATATTTCGCAACATTTCACCGATCCGACCTTTAATTGAAGATTGTGAGGCGGCAATCCTGGCAAATCCAGCGAGTTCAAAAATTTGGGTGGATAGTTGACGACATCATCTTGGTTAGTAGCGGAATCAACTGATGTGTATGTTCTCAATTCACTGGCAATTTAAGTTTGAATTTTGAAATTTAATTCATTTACATCCATGTTTTTGGCAGCCAATATAGCTCGTTCGCTCAACCAAATATGACCTCTGTAATTTTGAGCAACGTTTGGAAACACCTTTTGAATGAGTTCGGTTTTTGATTCAGTAAACTGACAAAAATTGTCAGGAAAGGTAATGTAGCCAGTCAAAACGTCTGAAGGGAATTTGCCATTACCTATGTCAATAAGTTGTTTTGAAAATATATCTCCAGATCGATCATTTTGCAAATCGACACCCATATTCTTGCTTAAATTTAATATCTTGACATGTTTCCACGAAACAGAGGCCTTTAAACATGCATTAAGTTCATCAGCTGGCGTTGACCGTGGAATCACTGGCAATGTTTGACGAAAATCTCCTACTAACAAAATCATCGCACCACCAAATCGGTTTTGATTGTTCCACAGATCTTGCATGGTTCGGTCTAATGCCTCCAAAGACTTTTTATGTGCCATCGTGCATTCATCCCACACTATCAATTTGCGTTGCTGCAAAACCTTTGCCATTGCAGAGTTCTTTGAAATGTTGCAGATCGGAGTTTCATTTCTTTGCATATTCAACGGCAATTTTAGTGCTGAATGGGCTGTTCGACCCCCTTCCAACAATGTAGCTGCAATGCCTGATGAAGCAAGTGCGAGTGCAATTTCATTGTGTGAGCGAATTGTTGCTAAAACTAATGAAATCAAAAAAGTTTTTCCTGTATCACCAGGAGTGTCCAAGAAGTAAACCCCTCCAGTTCCATCATTTACCACTTTCATAAGAGTATCAAATACATACTTTTGTTGTTGGTTCAACAGCAGAAGATTTATTCGAACTGATTCTCTTAAAGCATCGAGATCGTACATATTTTCGCGTTGCAACTCTTGATTAAAAGCGTCGTGCATCGAGCGATTAGGTGAGGCCATGCCTAATTGAGATAATACTTTGTTTGACATCATCAAGCACATGTCCTCAATTGATATTAATGCCTCATTGTAAATTTCTTCACTGACTTGTAAATTTGGATTTCCTGTTCTAATGCGCATTTGATGCAAGATATCGTCACACATATCATCTTTGTATTTTATCCATAAATCAATTGGTTTTGATGGGAAGCATGTTGATATAATTATAGAAAACAATGTTCGTATTTGATACGCTTGTGAAGAAATTACAGCATCATTGAGAGTTTGATCCCAATGAGCGTAATTTTCTAACACTTGCAAACGTTGACAGGCTTCTCTGTAAGAGCCCCACAATTCGCCATTAACAGTTCGTAAATGTTGGAATGATGTTGGGCCTCGAACATTGACTAATAGCATTCGCAAATAAAAACACTCATCGTTGCTTGGACGGACTGAATAAATTCGACCTATTGCATCGGTGGAATATACTTTTGGGTAACCTGGAACTGGTTTTCCTTGTTTCTGTCGTTGAAATTTCTTCGAGGATTGATTCCAAGTATAATATTTTGGCATTTCGGAGTATAGAAGTGTTCGGGCGAAATCATCATTCTGACACATTAAAAAAAACTGGTCAAGATTGTAGAAGGTGGTTGAACAGCTCGTTGTAATGTGTTCTGTGCTGTGAAATATACTCTTTGACCATTTTCTAAATGTATGGCTAAATGAACAACAGTGAGGTGTCTTTCATGAATGGGAAAAGAAAAAATGTACCAAATTGCTTCATTACTGCTAACATAGCGGCCCATTTGGTATTGGGTAACTTCGTCATTGGAATTTACTGCACCAACTCCAATCACAGCCATGTCACTTCCTTTGGTTACATATTTAAATGTATTTGATAGATTTCACGGAGTGGCAAGATTCAACATTGATGTGCGCCTTGAAAGTCTTTGATAGGATTGGTGAATATGGAACAATCCAACGATTATCAATTTCAATGTCTTGTTGATTCACTTTGACAATTGTTGATCTTCCATTGTCTGCAGTCGATCGGCGACGATACAATGGATAACCATCATTTCAGGTAATTGTTTCTGCTACTAATGCCCGTGGATAATGCTTCGAACATTTACCATCCACCATACATGGTAAATTTTGATTAAGTGTTCCACAGGGACCATGAATCATGTTTTTAATAAGTACCTCATACAAGCCTGGATCTACTTGTATATCAGGGATTTCAGCTATCACTTCATTAACTTCATTTGGTCTTATCTTCCCAACCAACCAAATCAGAACATGTGCATGGGGCAATCCACGTTTCTGCCACTCCACAGAATACATCCAGCAGCGTGTCTCGCCAAACATGCTATTTTTCACTATAAAATCCATTAAAGATTTCAACTTTTTTTGAACTCTTGCCGTAATGTCATGGCGATCAATGAGTGATTGGCCAGGGAATAACTCAAGTTTGATTTCTGTCCCCTGCGGATTGCACGTGAATGTGACAAATAAATCTGCTGTGCCATAATGACGAACATACAACATGGCATATTGAGCATATTCATGCATATGTCGAGGACTTCCGACATATGTTGTTGGAAGAATTGTCATCCGGCCGACATTCTCTGCATTTTCATCACTACTGTTGGTACTACTTAGAGCAGGTTTTTCGTCCTCTTCACTAGAGCTGATTGAAGACCCTCAATACCTATCACTACTGTTGGTACTTCTAAGAGAAGGTTTTTCGTCTTCTTCACTAGAGTTGATTGAAGACCCTGAATATCTATCACTACTGTTGGTACTACTTAGAGTAGGTTTTTCGTCCTCTTCACTAGAGTTGATTGAAGACCCTGAATATCTATCACTACTGTTGGTACTACTTAGAGTAGGTTTTTCGTCCTCTTCACTAGAGTTGATTGAAGACCCTGAATACCTATCACTACTGTTGGTACTACTTTGTCTTTACCTTTTTTAACTAAATTTTTGTGCTTCCTTTATATCAGAGTCTTGTTCTTTTTCTATATCTTGTTTGTATCTTCTTTTGTATAAGACTGTTCTTCTTATTTTCATCTTCATCAGTCGAATATACCTCTCCTTCTCCATCACTAATGTGACCATGAGTATTCCATGTTGAATGCTGTACCTATTGTTGATAATGTCTCTAGTCGTCTCTCGAAGAACGCTGTATGGGTTCAGCTTCAAGTTTACTATTCAAAGGCTGTAGTCGATGCTCTTTAGGTTCAGCTCCATGTTCATTAAACATATTTTTTTTAAATACTATCTCGTCACTAGAAATTGTCAAGGTAGTTATTACTTTGAAACATCTCACAGTCACTGCAACTGAACTAATTACTGCTCTGTGATTTCCGATAGTTATATATATATATATATATATATATATATATATATATATATATATATATATATATATATAATGTGCGAAAAAAAACAAGTTATTCATAAGAGAAAAAACACAATCCTTATCATGTATGGATTTTTTTTCCCCCCATTTCTAAAACCCAAATATTTCAAACAGCTCGCGTGACATTGACAAAAACCATTTCGACTTTTCCAGCATTATACACTTTATGTAAAACTGCATTCTTTTTGCAACACATTGAAGATTCCGATGGGATGCTTTTATTGGCAATTGAACGTTTATTACATTTGTTGCCTAATAAATGGGAAAAATAACATCGCTGGAAATTGTAAACATATGTAAAGATGAATACGTTCGTCATCCAAATTATGCGCGAAAAAAATATCTCTATGGTGATGGACGTTCTCAACAAACGGTCGGCCTTGGATGTGACCATACCCGAATATGGCGAAACTTTATTGACTCCCGATATGCATAGGGAATGGAGAGGTTCGAAATCGGCTTTGATGTGGATATGGTTGCATTTGATGTTGGCCAGCGAAAATAATTGCAATATACATGATAATTACGTCAATCTTTCTCAGAGTTCACTCGAAAAATTGGATTTTTTAAATCCTGTGTTCCATGTGTTTCGGTGGATACAGAAACAAAAAATCAATGCTTAAAATAATCGCAGAAAATAACTTCCTACTAGATTATATAATGGTAATAATTCATTCGAGCATCGAAGATGAGAAAAATATTTCATATATATATAATACCCCTGCGGTGATAGTTTTGCTAACACTCGAGTATCGGCAGTTGATATTACGCATATTGAGCCGAGAGGAAAAACAAAAAACAATTATTTCGGTTAACGAAACCACATGGGGGTGGGTAATTGAAAACGACGACGAGGGTGGTGAGGGGGATGATAGCCGTGGTGAATTTGGTAAATGTAAGCAACATTCGAGAAATGAAAAACTGGGTGAGTTTATCAATATATACAAAAGTGTTTTTTCAAATAGTTAAACATGTATATTTACATTTTATTCGTGAAAATTTCGTTTAAGGAAACATGCCTGGATTTTTTTCAACGGTGGACAAAATCAACCTCGTGTGTGTGCATATATATATATATGCATATATATATATATATGCATATATATATATATATATATACACACTAACACACGTGTGTGTGTGTGTGTGTAAAAAGTTATTTAAAAATTTCAATCAGAAACAATTACAAGGATTGATCTACGAAAAAAGACTAGGGTTATTTCAATTTTGGCAGGATAATGCGAAAAGTATTCTTCGAAAAAAAAAAACATCGAGATGAATCGCTGATGCGATTAATACTTGAAATGCGCAAACGAAATGAAGAGAATCTATGACAAATGACCCATGATAATGGAGAACATTTATCATCGCTCGGATTGTATTATTTTGGAAAAGGGTCGTTTCTCAGCTGCTTGAAATGTGGCAATGTATAATGCATATATGATGGAAAGTGTAATCACATACTGGAAAAGTTACCAAACGCATTGAGGAAATTGGGCGAGTAACTGTCGATGCGAATCTAGATGGCATAATAATGAAACTCGTCGGCCGGTATGACACCAAATACGATCGAAACAAAATCATCTCCATTGTCGGATCCAGTGAACTCAGTAAAATTACCCCGTAGGAAATTTCGCCCTTTGGTTACGATATTTTGGTAAAGTGTATGTTTGCTCATTGGTCAGTAAAATAACAACTTGGAGCAGAGTACGATTGTGGACTGGTTGCGCAAAAGAAGTTTGATTTACCAGCACATAATCTTGGACTATGACATCGACAAGGAACACAATTTAGACTCGTACGAAGAGAAACTCTTTTTGCCGTGTGATTGAGTTTGTCGAGAGCATTACTGCAGCCATGTTCCCATTTTATGTCAAGGGGTTTTGTCTGGTGACACATCCGCCCGAAAAGGCCAACTTTCACCTAATTCTACCCATAGTGATGGATTTTGTTAGTGCACATGCATTTTTTTGCCATCTTTCTCACCTTTACTCGCAATCGAACGAGGGGTTGGCATTCAAGTTTGTGTTGGACAATACAGCACAGTGTTCCTTGCCCACCGTCCGAGTCCCGAATGACATCATTGCAAAAAAACTAAGTCCCATCAATATACGGACTCTAAATAATAAGCTCATGTCTTTTGTTCCCTTCTACGATACCTTCAAACTATCATAGTTTCCATAACTTGCAGTTCATTGTGAAAAGTTATGTCTTTAAAACTCGCTCGGACTGACAAATACCTCAGACGATACACGTTCATCGATCAGGCAGATGCGAAATGACGAGGAATCGATTGTGGTAAATGACCGTCGGGTGCAAACGAGAAATTATGTTGGTGGTTATTGCGAGGAAAGTTGGGTACAGGCATTCATCGGCTCGACCCAGTACTGGTTTGGATTTGAATATATCGCTGTGTATTTCATCGTGTGTGTTGATGGAGAAATTACTCATAAAATTGAAAGACTAAGTGGAAGTGACGAAGAGAGTGTAGTTGCCAAGATATACGAATTTTATAGAGTCAGCACGATCAAGACAAATTTTCAGTTTGAGACTAACCAGTTGGAGAACACTTTGTTTAACGTGGAAAAACTGGACATTTCACCCGATATCATCTTTTTCGAGTATGCATTGGGAAGTGCCAAACATCACGTTCCTTTTTACAATTGTGAATTTTAACCCTTTCATAAAATCAATTGTATGCGATTGATCGTTTCGAGGAGGCAATATGACAACCAGACATTGACTTTGGTCATTACAAGGAAAATTTCATGCATGGACTCGTAGATGGTTTATTGGCTGAAGATCCAAACTTTTTTTATGTGGCCTACTCTTTCTACACATGTTATTGCAAAGCAAATAATATCGAAATTAGAAAAAAATAAGCATCATTGTTAAAGTAAATGAATAGCGAAACAAGTGGGTTTTGGGTAAGCAACAATAGCAATGTCAAGATCAGCAGAAAAATAAATACTCCAAAAATGGCTCGAAACGAATTCGAGAGGAAAAATATGGTGATGAATGTGAATACGGCGGAGATAAAGACTATCCTCCACGAAAACGGTTATGTGTACCTGCATCATCTGATACATTTAAAGAACATTACAACTGGTTCGTCTTTGTATTATTGGAGATGGTGAATCGCGGTTATGTGAATAGCATGTTGTCATTGCTCATTCGCTACATCGACAGTAAAAATTAAATAAAGTAGATCGGATGTGTGTTCAAATTTTTCAACCCGATACATTACACAAAGTTCATCTTGAGCGGTTGGTGCACCCACGAAAATGTAAGCAATCACTTGTACGTGGGATTCTACAAGACCGACATTCTTTACTTTCTGCTTTTGTCTTTATGTGAAGGACCTCTCGACTGGACAAACCTGTTCAACGTATACAAATATGTCATCTTTTGCGAATCCAATGGTCGAGACGGTGGTGGTGATAATGTTAATTCATCCTCGAATAAGAAAAGAAATTGTTGTCAGCGACAGATTGTAAGGCGACTAATTTCGTCTTTTTGGTCTTTTTATTGAATAGGCTACGTGACAACTTGGTGGTGGTGTTTGGCAATGGAAAGTTTTCGATTGTTTGTGAAAGCGAGTTGTCCTTTAGTTTCGAAATACAAGAGTACGGGGCTATTCTTGACTGTCTAGTTTACCAAGTCTTTTGCTATGGGTATGTGTTTAACTCATTAAGAATGTATTTTAAACAGTTTTGCCTTCCCTGATGTATCTGGTGGGTATCACACAGAGTTACGGCATTCCAAAACCGATAATCACCCTGTTCAATTCCCCTTGTGTACAAGACCTGTTTCGACATCTGCCTTAAATTGCCACATTTTTTATTGTGGTTGCAATACAAGTTGATGATGATGTTACTCTGCCCAATATTTTCAAACATAGTTGATAAGCAGTATGAATTAATCGAACCTGATTTCAAACCCATCGACTAAATCAATTAAAATTTTGTGGTTATGTTCAATGATTTGACTATAAACTACAAATGACCTCCAACACTTGCAGAAAAATTAAAGCTCATTACCGGCACCGAATTGGCAATTGCCTTCAAGATATTTGTGTACTTGCTGTATATTTTAACTCAGAAATACGCTGTGAACCTGAAATGAGTTAATCCATTTATACACTAAATTTTCGGACAACACATGCCAAAACTATTCGGTTTGGCCAACATTATTTTCGACTCGAAAAACATTTCAGTTTAGTGATTTGTTAAAGAATGGCATAATAAACAAAAGTGGGTTTGGCAGTAGAGAAGGAGACTCAGATGATGAACATGATTGTGGTAAGGAAATTGACAATGACGATGAAAGAACGACCATGCCATTCAACACTTCGCAATCTATGAATCCTTTTTATACAACGATCGAGAAATTTTTGCATGTAAAGTGAAAACATCTCATTACCGAGGATAATGCCAAACAAACTGAAAAATTTGTGGCTACAGCTTCTTTGCCGATAGACGCTGCATTGTCACGGCCAGATTGTCCCGAGTCCAGTTTTTGAATATCGCCATTGTCAAGTTCAATGTCCACAATGGGTGATGGAAACGAGCTGCTCAATGAGGATAGTTTCGGATTTGTGGTGCAAAACTTGAAGTTTGGAGATGAAGAGCAAGTCGAATCGTCCAACGAGCTGACCGAGTTCGAGGATGGAATCGTATGTAATGCATTCATAATCTTTTCGTGGTTCTTGCAAATGGAGTTTCACATTTCCTATGTGGATGGCCCTTTTTTTATTCGATATTTACGTGAAAATTACTTCGAAATTTACGATGATATGAAACAACTTGTTATCGAACAAATTGGCCAACCCATGTACATGAATCACGTAAAGCACCTTGCTAATTTACTGCGATCATTTTGTGAAAATTCGCGAGTTCACCTTCCTGTTCACATTCAGCCAGAGATTGAGTGGTGCCATCGCAAAGAACTTTACCATTGGTACAAACATTTGAACGTCTACCCAAGAGAGTACCAAACCAGATCTGAAGAGGACTTGTTACTCGCTGAGTACTTGAATCATGTGTATATTGGATTTGCATCCATGATTTTGTATGGCAAATTCAACATCGATTTGATAGTCACTCTAATGAAGTTTATGGCATATTTAATTTCCAGAGGTAATCAGTTGCAGAATTCCCTGGTACTTTATGGTAAGACTAGTACTGGAAAAAACATACTTTCGGTTATTCTTTTGAAGCTACACAACATGGGTATCCCGAACCATCTCAAGTTTAATTCAACCAAGATCTCACACAGTGATCACGAGCCCCTATCAGTTTCCCTGAGTTACAATGCATGTGTATGCATCAATGAGTTCGACTCGTTCAATGCCAGCCACTTCAAAGTGTTTTGTAACATGGGATGTATGCCCAAGAAGTTCATGTACTCAAACAAGTCGGTTGAATTACCAGTAACTGCTAAACCTATAATTACCAGACAGAAAATGCTTTCGGTCATGGATATGGCCGTGATGGGTCGATTACTTCTCATCATGAAAAGTTCCCTATACATTCAGTTCAATCCCAATAACCGACTAGTCGATTGCTTGCTCGACAAGGCGGAGCTTGGCAGTCACAGCAAAGCGACCCCTCTATTGGGTGGCATATTATTGACTCGATGTGTACCGGAATGTACACCACGACAAGATATTTTGTGAATTCACCCTCAATATGATGTTACTCATCAATGTTTTTTTTTTACAAAACAAACAGGCCTGTTTCCATGACCAAGCCCTCGTACATCGACGCAAAATATCAAGAATGCATGTTGAATTCACTTATCACTTCGAAATTATTTTCAATGGTAAAGATAAGAGTTGTCAACAATAAGTTTTCGGAAAGGCGACTAACGGAATTTACGCAAATGTGGTACGAAACTAATAAAAGTTTGTATCATGTAACCGATTTTAATGATTTTTACCAGGAAATTTTGTGATGAACTAGACAAACATTTTGATAAATGTAATAGAACCTACAATATTCTATTGTCTGTTCCAAAAATGAAATGCTTTTGTAAATAAAAAAATTAAATAATAATAATTTGATTTCATAATATTCCAATTCCCTGTGTATTCTTGATAGTTAGTGGCTAGTTATTGGCAGAATTCTGTTCGCACATGCACACATACATTTATTTGTCGACCCAGCACCAAGAAATGTAAATAAGTTACATGGTTTTTTTATCACCTTAATAAGGCTTTCATAAAAAAAATGTTATTTTGTATATTTCAAAAACTCAAGCCAAAGATATTCAATGATCGATTTAAGCTTAATGTACTAATATACCTAGATTGTTGATACCAATACCCTTTGTAGAGGTGGATTACCAATACCAACAACCAATACCATCATCGAAATGATAGCAAGCGCACAAAGCAATCTACTCAAGCTTAACATACTGTTATACCTAAACTCTTTTTGGACACAGCTACCTTTGCAGAGCCGGATAATGTGTCTAGTCTGGTACAAGTACCATCATAATGGTAAATGGGAATACGAATCAAGATGTTCTCCAGCGAGCATCTTTTTTTAAAATATAAATAAAGAGTTGTTTTAGTTATATATTAGTGGGTGATAAAAAAATTATGTAAATGTTTACATTACTTGGAGCATGAGTAAATATAAATGAACATTTATTATTATACTTACCCCCTTTCCTTTTTCCCTGGGAAAAAGAGTGCTGTTTCCACGTTCAGCTCTCGACATTGACAGAGGTCTTTTTTTCATATCCTGCCACCATATAAGTTAAATTTAAAAAGGGGAAGTGAGGGGAAATGAAATATTGTTATTCTTACTGGTTGTTGATGGTAGGAGAAGGGAGGGGGGAGAAATTTATCTAATCATTGGCTTGGATTATGACATCACACAAAACTGTGCTATAACAACCATTGTTTACTTTCAATAAAAACTACAAGTGTGTGTGTTGTAATCACCATTGTTTAATTCTGAGAAAAGTGATGAGTGAAGTTGAATTCCCCCACTCCTAATTTTAACAATCAATCACATTGCAGCATTTCATTTCCCCTCCCTTCCCCTCTCAAAGTTTGCCTATATGGCAGATAAATCTGGAAAAAATACTCCAGTCGATCCCAAGAGCTGGAGAGAGAAACATCAACCATCCTGCACTCCAGAGCAAAAGGAATAAGGCAAGTATAATAATAATAGTAAACATACTATATATAATATAAATACTATATATCATTATATATACTATATATAGGGAAGGGAGGGGAATTAAATAGTGCACTCTGGTTGTTGAAAGTCTGTGTTGGGGGGGGGGGGGGGGGGGGAAGAGAATTATCAATGGTGGAGTATTCTGGTATAATCACATGGAACTAAACAAATTAAACCTTAGTCCCTATATACCTTATTAATATTAAAACTTTGTCTTACAAGATCAACTTTGAAATACTAATTACCTGTATAGGGCCCATTGGATATGTTTGTTTAGTTCCATGAGATTTTGCAAGAGTTCTCCACAATTGACGTTTCTTCCCTTTTTTCCCTTTATTGATGAACCAATTAGAGTACACCACAATGTTACTGGTGTTAATTACTGTGCACTAAAAGACTGATCTAAAAAAAATGTCCCATACCACCTCTGTGTTGAAGACTTTCACCGCCTTTGGCTGGAAATGTCCAGTGCAGGTTCATGTCTCCTTCATGTCTTGTTTGCACGGTCATTTTCCTTGTATTGTGTGAGGAAACCCTTGTGGTTCATGTTACTGGTGCCCCTGGTGTTAGTTGGTGATGAGGGCACCAGCACGTTATGATGTTTCTTCTTATAATTGACACTTTCAACCTAATTTTAAAACAGAGTAAGTGGGTCCTTGCAAACAAAATATTTGTATATTGAAGCATTCTTACATATTAAAGTTATGCATGTATTTGCACCATGGTATGTCTGGATATTTATAATAAATATTGACCATGTGGGACCTTGCAAACATAAAGTATTTGAATTATTGAAGCATTTTTACACATTACAGTTATACACATATTTTCACCAAAGTATGTCTTAATGTTTATAATCAATACCACAGTATGTCTGGATGTTTATAATCAATATTGACTATGTAAGACTTTCCAAACATGAAATATTTGTATTATTGAAGTACAATTGTATTGATGTCGAGACACATGGGTAATATTAAAGGATAAATAATACTGTAAAAAAAAAAAATTCATGTTTGTAAGTTCCCATGTGGACCTCATTAATTATAAAAGTTCAAACTTACTGATGTCTCAACATGTGGGTAATTTTAAAGAGCATAAATATTTTAGGTCCCATGTGGACAACTTTAATTAATATTGTCCACCTGGGAGATTAAATATTAAGTTAATTTACTTTTATAAAATAAACATAAAAACAATATTTTACTAGCTGCTACTTACTGACAACACAATGTGTCATCTATAACACAAAAGTTCTGATGACTGACAATGCCTGGTATGACAATGTACCATTTCAGTAAATAAGTTAACTTATATTTAGAGGTAATAAAAATTACTTTGGATTTATTTAATATATATATATAATGTTTTATAAACAAATTATTAACAATATAATTGGCTGGAATAAACAAAATACTATTTAACTAATAAAATTCATGTAAATATATTTTAAATTATTTAAAAAAAGAAAGTTGTGATAATTTTTATTTTATAATTTATTAAAAATAACTTTGGTGCTATCTCTTGGTGAATATATGATGCTACCTATATTCAAATTGTAGCAAAGAAACCTTTTACTACTTGTTAATGTTGACAACATAGAAAGAAGTGATTTCACTACAAATGCAATAATATTTCTCCCTGCACAACTTTTTTTACTACTATTATTATAATTCTGTAAAAAAATGTGCCTGGCCTAAATAACGAAGTTTGTAAAACCAGAAATATAATTAATCTCGAAAAAACAAAGAAAATGGTGAAAAAATATGCCTACAAACTTTTTAAAATAAAGAATCTAAACTCCAGAAACTCACCAGTCAAACAACACACATGCATATTAATGTCGAAATCGCAATGTTAAGAAATAAAAATTCGAACATTTATTATATAATATAGATAAACATAGTGGTTACATAATTCGAACAAATATTGATACACAACTAACTGAAAATGTATTTACACTTAAGAAAGAAATCTTTATTCTGCCCTGAATAATAATAATGGTCTTAGAGTGGCTGGTTAGTTTTTATTTAATTTGGTGAGGAGTAACTCCTTACCTTACAGTCCCAATTCCACTGATTGTCTTTTACGAAGATAGCCAGATACTGTTCCAGGGTACGATTTAGCATATCAACCATCCCATCCGACTGAGGGTGTAATTATGTGATTAGTGTTTTCTTCATTACTAGAATCCTAGTTACTTCTTGGAAAAGAGTTGCTTCAAAATTCCGTCCTTGGTCCTAATGAAGCTCCATTGGCACTCCAAACCTGGAGAAAACGTGCTCGACAAGAGCATCAGCTACTGTGATTGCCTCTTGGTTTGACACTGGTATGACCTCGGGCCACATGCTCCACCTACTTCACTTGCTCCACCTGCTCGACTTGCTCCACCTGTCATGCCACTGTCGGCAGTCACGGGATTACAAGAAGCGGGACAGACAGCCACGAGTGCATCATTCCAGGAAGAGGGGAGGGCAAGGTGGGTTTCCAATTACAGTGCAGGGCAGCGGAGTCGGTGCCAACTGCATCACATAACACTGCGCCCTCCTTAAGTCTGTTCATCCCAAACAGACTCTATGAAATCAGGACCTTCATACAGCGCCAGTCGGTCGATGTGGACAACCTTAGGCTTTGTCCGAGAGCATTGTCGGGAAAACCTGTAGACCAGATCATTTATTTGCTTCAAGATCCTGTATGGGCCTTCCAAAGATTTCTGATGCTTCGGGCAATATTCCTTCTTCCTTTGAGGGTTGTACAACCACACCAGCTGTCCTTCTTGATAGGTCTCCTAAGGTTTTCTTCGGTCATATCGTGTTTTCATTCTGTCACTGTTAATGTATAGGTGCCTCCGGGTAAACTCATGAATGTCTGTTAACTTCTGACATAACTTAATAACATATTCTGAAGTGGCTGCTTCTTCCTCCACTGGACGTCCGAACAGCAGATCACCAGGTAAGCAGAACTCTTTCCAAACAGCTTCCTCGAAGGTGTTACCCTTGTGGACTCGTGGACCGCAGAACGATATACGAGGAGAAATAAGGGCATCTTAGAATCCCAATCCCTCTGATTGTCTTCTACAAAGATATCCAGATACTGTTCCAGGGTACAATTTAGTCTCTCAACTATCCCATACAACTAAGGGTGTAATGATGTGGTTCGGGTTTTCTTCATTCCTAAAATCATACTTACTTCTTTAAAAAAAGTTGCTTCAAAATTCCGTCCTTGGTCCGAATGAAGCTCCAGTGGCACTCCAAACCTGGAGAAAACATGCTTGACAAGAGCATCAGATACTGTGCCTGTCTCTTGGTTTGACACCCGTGTGACCCCGGGCTACTTTGTAAAATAGTATTGTACTGCCAGAGGGTATCTATTTCCCTTCTCTGTGATTGGTAAGGGTCCGAGAATTCCAACTGCCATCCTCTCGATTCGGGCCGCAACATTGTACTAATGAAGGGGACCGCATCACTTAACCCTAGGACTCTTACTTTGCAGTACATGCATCAAACAGACAGCACCACTTCTCAACATCCTGCCAACAATGTAGCCAATAGAATCTCATTCTGACTCTGTCAAGTGTCTTATTTACACCGAAGTGACCACCTGCTGCTGTGTTGAGCAATTCTCCTAGTACTTCTGGGATTCGGCACTCTGGTAGCACCAATTGTAAATGACTGTGTATCCCATCATTACTTTCCCAATTCCTGTAAAGCCCACCATTCTTTATAACAAGGGAATACCACTTGACTTGAATATGACTTGACTGTCATGCCTAGACTAGATATCTCATCCCATCCCATTTTGGTCGACACCCAGTTGCCTTCCACTCCAATATTGGATTCAAGGTGGGGTCACTTAGCTGATAATTTCTTATGTCCTTTCATCCCATGTAGATAACCCATAACCAGATACATGGCCTTGAATTCTTGTCCTCCTTGCTTTCCACGATACACCAACCTTCTCCTCCTGGCATTCACAATGACGACATAATGGTTTGCATGGTCTCCTGGAGAGTGCATCTGCATTGCTCTGAAGGCATCCAGATCTGTGGTGTATATCAAAGTCATATTCTTGCAGCTGCTGTATACACTGGGCTATTTGACCTTCAGGGTTCTTGAAATTTAGTAGCAGTATAATGAAGCATGATCAGTTCTTAGGATGAAGTGTCTGCCATAATGATATGGATGGAAATGTGCAATTGCCTTCACCACTGCCAAAAGCTCCCTGCGTGTCACACAGTAGTTCCTCTCGGCCTTGTGTAGCACCTTACTGAACTCTTCCAATGGCCGCTCGTTTCTATCCTGGATCTGATATAACACAGCTACGATTCCAGCATCACTAGCATCAGTATCCAGAATAAATTCACCCTCTCTACTTGGGAAGACCTGTACTGTGGAACATATCAGAATTTCCTTTAGTCTATTGAAAGCCATTTCGCACTCTGGGGTCCAACAAAATTTTCCTTTTGCCTCAGTCAATTCATGCAGATAGTGGCGAACCTAGGCACAAATCGATGGTAGTTAGCAAATAAGCCCAGAAAACTTCGAATTTCTATTTTATCCTTTGGTAGAGGCCAGTCTCTTATTGCTCTAGTCTTCTCAGGATCTGTTTCAATCCCATGGGCTGATACAAAAGGGCCCAAGAAAATTATTTTCATTTGGAAAAGGTGGCATTTCTTGGGAACCAATTTCAGATTGGCCACAGTCACTTTCTGAAACACAGAATCTAAGTGTGCCAGGTTCTCTTCAAAAGCTCTTCCTGTAACTACGATGTCGTCTAGGTACACCTGACAAGTATCTAAAGGCAAAAATTTCTCCATTAGTTGTTCAAAAGTAGCAGGGGCATTGCATAGCCCAAAGTGCATAACCTTGAATTGCAAGGTTCCTTTCCTTTGGACATAAAAGGCAGTATTTTCCTTGTCTCCTCGGGCCACCTTGCACTGCTAATACCTCTCTTCATGTCTAAAGTAGAAAACTACTGTGAACCTGCTAGGCTGTTCAGGGTGTCGTCTATCCTAGGGAGTGGGTAAGAATCTTTCTTGGTCACATTATTAAGTTGGTGGTAATCAACACAAAATCGAATAGAGCCATCTTTCTTTTTAACAAGCACAATTGGAGAAGAACACGGACTGACTGATGGCTCTATCGCATCTAAATCCCTCATCTCTTTCAGAATACAGTCAACGACCTCATATGAAGCTCACCTTGGGGGCTGCGTTATTAGTCTGGCATCCCCTGTGTCGAATGTGGTGGCATGCAACATTAGTTCTGCCAAGGTCATTGGTCTCGCAGGAAAAAGCACCTCTATTTCTCTGTAACAATTCTGAAACTGCACTCTCCTGTCACCAGTTGAAGTTTTCTTTTGTTCTTGTCAGCCGTTCCACCAAAGAATCTGAAAGGGGACATTCAATGGGTTGTGACAGTGAAGATACTGGAACACTTGGAAGTACCTGTGAGACCTGTTTGCAAAACCTAATTGTGGCCCCCTCTTCAAAGCAGATAGCACGGTCAGACAAATTAATTATCCTAACAGGCAAACTGTCTGATTTTGAAGAAATCTATGTCCTGGCTACAATGATACCATCGGTTAAAAAGCCACCTTCCTGGGCTGGTTGGATTATGCCCAATCGCCTGACAAATTTTCCCTTGCATCTACCTCGAATAACAACTTCTCTAGAAGCAGGGAGCACAGTTGACTGATTACACACTACTGGGCAGCTCATTGGTAAAGATAAATCTCGTTGTATTGACACTACCAACTCGGTATTACTTACACGTAACACCCCCAGTCGAGTATCAATACAGCATAGTAGCTTACGTAAGACATCAAGACCCAAAATGCATTCGTCCTATATTTCTGCTATGTATATATCATGCTCGATCTCAAGGTTACCGAACTGTAAGAGTATCCTTCTCTTGCCTTTGACTGGTGTGGTCTCACCCGTTACTGTAGTTAAATAGCAGTGATCCATGTTCTTATCGGATTATCGGTGGAGGGAAGGCCCAAGAATGTCGGGTCATACCATTGTTATAGTCGCTCCTGTGTCAACGACCATATGGAAAGAAACATCATCTAGGCTCCCCTCCACCAATATGGCATTGAAGTCTTGTTTCATTGAGTGCACATGCAAAAGCATTGGGGCCTTCTCTCCAGTAATCACCAACCTTTGCCCCTCAAGACCGATGCTTACAAGTTTCCCGAAGACATTGCACTCTCACCTGCCCCTTGATGCCTGCTCCCTGGCTGTTGCTGCTTCTGCTGCTGCAAGAACTCCTGCCATTCCTTCTTGAGGATGCTCACTTCCAGTTTCATTTCTTGTTCAACACTGTCCATCCTATCATACACACTGTCCATTCTCCCGCTCACACTGCCGATCTTCTTGTACACACAGTATATTTTATTGTTCACCAACTCGCTCACACCTTCTATCTTTATGTCCACATTCTCATTCACATTGTCTATTTTCTATCTACATTTGCATTTACGGTGTCTATTTTCTTGTCTACTACTTCGCTAACACTGTCTATTTTCTTGTCTACTACTTCTCTATCACTATTTACATTTTCACTAACACTAATAACAGATTCACTAACACTACCTATTTTATGGTTTACATTTTCATTTACACTATTAACAGATTCCCTAGCACTACTAATCTGATGGTTTACATTACATATTTGACCACTCAGTCCTTCGATCAAGGCACGAGGTGCTTCCATGTCTGCCGACGTTTTTCTAGTTAACGTTTAAAAATTCAAAACAATTCCTTGGTCTATTGCCCAAATATTGTGATTTCTACAGATACTACTTTTGAATATTTGATTCTTTTATATTTGCAAAATGCCCCCATCCCACTTCTGACACCAGCGTTACAATTTCTCTCTCTAATAATTAAGTGGGCTATACCAAGTTCGGTAATGGTTGGGGGTCTTAATTAGATAAAATTATTAAATATAATTGCCTAATTTTAATTACAATAACTACAGCAAAATTCTCTGAACTGAAATTTACACAACAAATTTAAGTCACTTACTGTTCACAACTGATACTAACTAATAAAATTTATAATTACAACAAAAACCATGAAATTAAATAATTAAAGATAGGTCCCAATAGACAGTGCATACACCTATTAAATTATTTTATAATTTGTGCATCCATATTTGGCAGTCCGAATATTTACTATAAAATCAGTGTTTAACTTCCATTCAGTCCCACCTCAGTTCGGTCCATGTCCCGCCAGTCGCAATGTTCTAGAGTCCTCCAAGCGCCATCATGCACAGTAGGCTTCACTCGTCGGTTTCACACCATCTCGTCCATTCAAGCCACGAACACCTCACTCACTGTCGTCCCGCAATCTCCAGTAGTCGTCCACACTTCTCTTCGCTCGCGCACACTCCCAGGCGGCCTCCATCAGACTGCCGGACGCTGGGTTGCGGCAGTATATATAGTGTCATAGATTGCCACCTAGAATCTTCCCCAACTCGCGTGATGCGTCGCGGAGGGCTGAGGCGCCAGCCAGTCTCACCAGAACATTCTTGTGTCGTCGCTAAACGTATCGGAAACTATCAGGCGAGAGGAGGTCTGTGATGCCAGCAAGTCTCGCCTCTGTCGGTATTCACCGGATTCCCAGAAGAGGAGCAGACAGCCACTAGTGCATCGTTCCAGGAAGAGGGGTGGGCGAGGTGGGTCTCCAATTACGGCGCAGGGCAGCGGTGTTGGCACCAGCTACAGCACGTAACACTATATTACAATTTGAGTGATAAGTCAACGGTACACGGTACTAACTTAGAAAGGGCTACGTGCAAAATAGGTGTGAGAAACTCTAAATTTATACAAGGTATGATCGCACCTTAATGTACAGTGATCGTTACACGTACGTGAGAGTGTTTAATAAACTTTTAAAGTAAGCAGCATCATTTCCCGATACTTTTCAGTGGTCACAAAGTGCCTGAGATATAAAAAGGTATCTGACTGCTTCTCCGACATAAACTGTGCTAGCCAGGAGCATTTGAAATATGGAATTATACAGGCATATCATTTATTGTAACAACAAAGGGTGAGAACATTAGTGACCTTTATTTTGAACTGAATTAATTCTACTCTGAAAAAATTTAAGATGTCTAGATAATTTTTTTTACATTCAAATACTCTATTCACTTAATTGGCATTTATAGCAGGCATAACTATTGATATCTGATAGAACTAGTCCAGCTGCTGCGCATATCCTTTGCATTTTCAACACTACGAAGGAATTAAACTTTTCTGGCAATTTATTTCTACGATATTGTTTCCAATTTAAATTATTGCTTAAAAATTGGAAGTCTTTCATTGCTTTAAAACATACATAGTTGGTTCCTATGTAGTCCCATGTGTTTTGCAGTGTTGTGTAGCTATGCAGGGAGCTGCACAGAAGCTGATTGAAAGCAGAGTTATCGAGGTAATTGGAATTCTGTAGGCGTGGTATTCCAGTAACTTCGACTATGGTTTGCGGTATGCAAATTAACTGCCAATTGGCTAATGTTTGATGTTTATTTTATAACTATGGATTTCTCCCAAGGTCGTTGCACTTTAATTATGCAGTTCTGTCTGTATACACTACATTTTACTAGAAAACCAAGACAATATTTACCTGGTTTTTTACATGAATGAATAACAAAATTTAATTTGTTATCAAAACATTACTTCTTACTCTATTCAATAAAGATTATCAACATCATTATTCAACTGTTGTTGAATATATTTATTTCTGGGAATTAAAAAATAGTTACAAAATACACACAATGTGACCATTCAATGTTCCTTTCATTCTTTGATATAAATTGATAGAATTTGGAATATAATCAAATCTCAATAATTGTTCACAATTTGGACACATCTTCAATTCTATCCAGCTGTCTTTGAACATGTTTTCTCTGAGTTCTAATGACATAATAATCATATTTATAATCATTATCAAATAATCTCAAAAGAACGAAAGTTGGATTAAAATTTTGATTTCGTGTTTGTTGTACAAACTAAAGGACAATTTCTCTGATTTCCTCATTTCGACTATGTATTACAACGAAAGCCAATCCAACCGTCTCTCTTACATTTTCTATATGGTTATTTCGTGTTTGTTGTACAAACTAAGGGACAATTTCTCTAATTTCCTCATTTCGACTATGTATTACAACGAAAGCCAATCCAACCGTCTCTCTTACATTTTCTATATGGTTATTTTTAATTTTGTTTATATCTCTTAAATGATTAACTTTAATTTCGTTAATTTTATTTATATGATTTATTTTCATTTCGTTCTTTTTTTAATATGCTCTATTTGCGCTTTGTATAAATGCATTATATCTTTTTGAATCTTATACTCGCCACGTTTTCTTATTGATGGAACCTCTTCAGCTACCCAATCTTTGAATTGTTCGGCTTGTTTCATTTTTGATATTAAAAATAACGAATATAATCGAGATTAATTGATAAATGTTGTGTTAGGATGTGCTTTTCTAAATAGCACTATTCTAGCGATATCTAAATTCTTATAAAATATCTTGTATTTTTCTTTAATATGATCAATCCCAATATTTCGGCTATTTGATTTCCACAAAACCAAGTATTATTGTCATCATCAATAATCATAAAAACTTGTTTACCAGAGTAAATAAGTTTATTGTTATTTATGTCTAGAATTGACTCCTTTTTTTATATGCGAAATTAGCACAAGTGAAATTAACGAGAAGTAATATGTCTTTATGTATATATTCTTTTTAATAAGGAAATGAAAAAAATTAAGAAAATAACATTAAAGAATATAGAACAGATTCATTGATAAATATTGTACGTGGTTGCATATTTAAAGGGAGGAGCCAATTGCTCCTCCCCGTACATTCATAAATATTTTTTTGTTTTTTAACATTTGGTTTAACATTCGTTTTAACGTAAACATGATTTCAAAAATCTTTTCAATTGAATAACTGGTTTTATTTTAGTTCTATAATTTCCTTCTTTCATTTTTTTACTCAAATCTAATGTAATAAAGCTATAATCTCCGTTCCAACAGTTTGCACAAATCTCTTTAAATTTCTCATACGACATATCTCCACCAACAAAATCGTTATAAATAGGTCTAAATATACACAGAAAATTCGTATTATTCCTTATCAATTGCTTTAGCACTTTCGAATAGGTTTGAGCTAAATAACATGTGTCTATATTTTTATGTCTCCCCATAGTAAAATATTCACGAATTATAATTTCACCATCTAAAATAACATTATCACATACAACCAGAGAATTATTTTCACATTGATCTAAGGGAATCATTTCATCATTATTATTTTTAAAATATGCCATTTCTTTTTTAAATTTGTTGGCTATCACATCAAAATCATTTTGTTAAAATTTAACCAACCATTCTTATAAATACAATTTATCATCAAATTAGTTTTGTTAAATTACTAGGACCAACTACATTAGTTCTTATGTTGTCAGGCTCATTCTTCTTATTCTTAGCATTTTGTTTGGTAATTAAATCACTGACACCCCGATCAACTTTCTGAATTTAGTAACATATTTTTGTAATAAATGGAGAATAAAGTATTTAAGTTAACAGATAATATTCCTGTACTAAAGAAAAAGCTTTTTTATGACCGTTCATAAAGATAAATCTATAGCATTAATTCGTTTTTGCACTATGACACTTCGCGACACCTAATATAACCAATAATACTAGATAAGACAGTTGGAAAATTGAGTGCTGTTGTTGATAAAAATGATCTTATAACAATTCCTAGAGGACAATACGATTTGAATCATTAAAATAAACTATAGATTCATTTGAACAATTTTCAACTAATAAAATTGAATTAACATTAGACAATGTGAAAAACAGAATATCGATTAAATTTAAGCTTGGTATTAAATTTCATAATAAAACATCCGATATTCGTGTCTTTGAGAGAAATGTGACTATTGAAAAAGACAAAATTGTTCTAGGTATTAAATTACCTGATTTTAATCCATTTAAAACAAATGTTCATTGTATCTTGGCATATGGTACATTCATAAAATATTACGAGTTTAATCATTTAGAAACATACTAGTTTTCCACCAAAAACAATCTTCGCTTTTAGAGGTTATAATATTTATGAGCCCCCATATCCAAATTTTATAGAATTAATAATGAACGGTTTAATTATATTGTTTTAGAAATTAGGGATGAAAATGGTAAACTGATTGATTCTGATGGTTCTAATATCGACATTGTTTTGGAAATTAAAGATGTTTGAAATATAATATAGAAACATAATAATATTAAATAAAAAATTATTTGTTTAATAACCCCACGGTAACATATCTGTAATATCGAATTTTTCATTCAAAATCGTGTGTTTGTCATAGTTAAAATTAAATTCTTTTTCCATATATTTATTCACCAATTTTTTTGTTGTTATCTCTCTTAATCATATTGCTTTTTATAATCATGTTTTTCATAGTTTTTTGTACTAATTCAATCATCGTATTCATGTTCACTTGTAAAGCATTTTCGTGATTTAGAGTGAATCCTTTAATTTCTGTAACTTGTTTTCCAAAAAAAGTTTCATAACCACAGCTTTTTGGCTCACTACTTATCCAATTCATACCATAATCTTTTTTTCCGAAATCATTTGTCCATTCACCAAGCACAAAACCTGTTTTAACAGTATTTTTGCCATCATCAATATGTACTATGCTATCTGTATCATAATATACTAATTTATCATCTAATTTATCTAACAATTCATATAACAATCATCGCGCATTTGAAGTAGTAACATTTGTTATAAATATGTATGTTGCAGTATTATCTTCTACATAATTATTATTGTATTTATATGACACTTCAATTATTTTGTCATTAATGTAAACAACTGTATTTATTTCTATTCTATCGTCTAATAACAATTTGTGCGAACGAGTTGGATCAATATTATATTCTGTTTATGTAAATTTTTGTCTTTGTCCAAATTTTCCCCAATGTGAGTTTAAATCAAGTTTAGCAACAGCACATTTTCTGGGATTTTGATCAATATTTTCAGTGTTTAAATCGTTTTATTATTTTTTTATAAGACAAATGTATTATTATTTTGATTTATAATCGTCTTCCAAAGGACTAGTTTCCAATTTTATTTTCATAAATGTTCATTACACAAAAAGTTTACTGCAGAACAGCCAGAAATGAAACTCGGCTACAGCACCTTCTGTAAACATCGTCCTTCATGGGTTTTGTCTCCTACAGCTGCAGACAGGAATACTTGCCTTTGAATAATTCATGAAAACATGTCTATCGTTGTTAATAAGCTCAACAATTTAAAAATTGTTGGTTATTTATCTCCTGACGAATTATTGAAGGACCTGTGCTGTGAAGATGAGAAAGAAACTGTAAACTGTGTGAAACTGCAGAAATTAATATTAATGACTTCACTGCAGAAGAAGAAACAAGTTATGGTAAATGGATTAAAAAGAATGTGACGATTACACTAAAAGGGAAAGAAAAAATCTGCATGAAGACAGAAAAAGTTGAAGTGAAATATACCAAAGTAGGACTTGTTACTATTATGAAAGATTCAGTAGCAAAATATATGAGACATGTTGCAAACAGAAGGCGCCAGTACCAGGCATTGGACTCTGCCAAGAAAGAAATTAAAGAAAACGATGTTCTCATTCATTGGGAATTTTCGGAAAACTACAACTGCAAGTATGCAGCCAAAATACAGTCGGCACATTTTTGGTGGCTCCAAACCTCAAGTGAGCCTTCACACTGTGGAGCATGTGTGCCCTCAGTCTCTAGTTATAAAACCATTTTCATACTGTACTTTCTCAGACATACTTCAACATGACCCAATAACTATCTGTAGTCATCTTACACCAATTATTGAAGATGTGAGCATTGTGATCCCCGGTTTAAAAACTGTTCACTTTTTAAGCAACGGTCCCACAAATCATTACCGGAATCGCAAAACGTTTTACTTGTAGGGAAGCTACTTAAGAGGAAAGTTAGAAGCAGACTGTATTCAGTGGCGCTACAGTGAGGCAGGACATGGCAAGGGAACACCAGATGGTGTGGGAAGTTCCTGAAGAGGACAGCAGATAGATTGGTGGTAACGGGCACTGACATTCCAAATTTTAATAGATTAACTGAAGAACTTGAGAAACATAGCACAGGAATGAAAATATTGGTTTTGGACCCTATGCTCATACCCATTGTTCAAGCAAAACTTCCAAAAATTATTCTTCCATCATTCAAAGGTACAATGCAGGCACATTAGGTTACATGGTCGAAGCAGAAGACGTGTGCTCTTCAAGTTCGAAGACTTAGCTGTTTGACTTGCTGGCCTGGAGATGATTGCCACCACTACAGTTTGAGAAACATCTCACTGGAGAAACAAAGCCGTATCCTTTATTATGGCTTACTTTTGATTAAGTACATGTACATAAACATAAGTTATTAGCTTTTCTCACTTTGTCACTCTTTGATCGAGTAAGAAATTCAGCATGTTGATAATGCAATCTTTTGTGGTATATATATGATGTTCTTTTCAGTCATATTGATGGCCAATGTCCTTAACCACAACTGTTCAGATCCGTCGACATCTGGTCAACAAGCCATACGAAAGCTCCAATACGCCGATGTATAATATTCTTCTGACAGTGATCATAATACTGAAATGGGTGTAAATTACACAATAGAACAATCCATCGTGCCAAAAGTGAATGACTTTATTGTGGTGAAATTCTGTGGGGAAAAAAACTGTAAAACATTACGTAGCTTTAGTGCTATCCTACGATAGTACAGAATTTACAGTTAAATATTTGAGGAAGTCTGTTGGCAGAAAATTCGTTTTCCCCTAAGTAGATGATGTAGCACAAGTTGATAGCGAAGACATAATTCACGTTTTGGAATGCCCACTTAAAAGCAAGAGGGGTTAAAATTTTTGTGAAAACATATCAAATTATGAGAACATGTGTTGATGGTCTTGTTTCATGGCAACATTTGAATGCCATTATTTGTTCATATTTATTATATAATTTAAGTACATTTCTTTTCCATATTTAAATTCATATTATGTAAATATTGATGAAAATACTTCCCTTTTTAACTTTTGTATACGTGCGCTCATAATTTTTTCTTTTTTGGTCGCAGAAAAAAAAATACATAGCTTCCTTGTCACTTAATGTAGTGTATTATTTTTAACTTAGTAATTTGTAAAATGTTTAACGTACTTGCAATTTTGAATCCATTTGAGTTTCGCTGCCATGACCAAGACCATGACCAAGACTTCTCATTATTATTTACTAAAATTTTAAATATTTATTAAAGATTGTCATCAGTGTTATATATATATATATATATATATATATATATATATATATATATATATATATATATATATATATATATATATATATATATATATATATATATGACACAATTATACTAAATCAAAAGAAATAATTGAGGTATTTTACCTTTACAACTTTTTTATTTACAAATTGTACATTTTCATGAGAATGACCTTTCTACGTTTGTAACTTTTTTGTCGTAAATTAAAAACATTTTATTGCATAGAAATTGTTGAAAATGTAACATATTATTTCAGCTATGCATCTAATCTCAATTGCTGTATTTACTGGGAAGAAATTGCATTATGATGTATTTTCATTTGGCCCTCACTATCTTTCAGTTGTTCCCCCACCAAGAGAGCTGAAAGGAAAGTATGCACATTATAAAAAAATAAATAAAAAAACCAGTTTTTTAATCAATTAAGGAAAACTGATAACTTCATAACCAGGTTTTTATGTAATTCTTATATCATATAATACAAATATTTAAGAGTTTTAACTTTAATGTCTTAGTTGTTTTTTTATTTTACAATAAACAGTTAATGATTCCGTCTTGCCCTCTCTTTCCCAAAAAAAAAAAAAAAAAAAAAAAAAACCCCAGCTGTTACCAACTCATAATACAACACACTTCAGCAAGTTTGTAATCATGTAGCTTGAACATTGCATATATTTGAATCCAGTTCTTGTTGAAGCACTGGAACAAACATTTTGAACCATTAAATGGACGTAGATAATGCCTAGTTGCTTGTTATTTCTCGAACATGTATCGATTGTGGTACATCCGTTTAATCTCTCTACTGATAATCATGCTTCCACACCCCTGAAACCCAAGATTATTCTGCTGTGCCCATGTCGAGTGGACATAAACCAATCAGTATTTGTGTGAAAACAATTTGACAAGTGCTTGATTAATACTTTTTCTGTGATGCACAACAATGAAAACGAAAGCTTTAACAAGGCAAAAGATTGAAATTACCAATAATGGACTGCGATAGAAGTAGTATCAGCAAAGAGGGAAACCCAAAGGCCAACATGGCCTGCTGACTTCATAAGAGCACATCCTTGAAATACAGTACACCACATGGAGAGGGCACATTCATACTCAACCTCCGCAGTCACTGATGGAGCCGAATGTTGATATTGGATAAGCACATCCTTGAAATTTCTAATCTAAGTTCTGTATTGGAAGCATATTATTATTTAGTTTTCCAATTTGTCAGGAACTGGGCTGAAATATAATTGTTCATGCAAAACACTATTCATACATTGACTAGATACCCTAAATATCAAAAATGTCTTGTGAGAAAAGATTGTCCAAGTTTACTTATCATCCTTTCCTTAATCATGTCAGGTGGAATAAAAACCTCTGAAAATTAACAAATACATATACAAGTATGTAACTATAAATTCAGTTTAAATCTCATCTTCATTACCTGCTTTAATGTTGGTGTGTCGAAGGGGATGAGATTAGTTACCAACACTCTCTTTATGGATACTCACGTGTGTCCTTGAATTACCAGCAGTCAAATTTGTACCGTTAAGGTAACTTATCAGTCCTTAAATGTCCTATCATGGTGAGATAGTGTTGAAATTTCAGCTGATAAATTTATTAGATGTCATGTTTCACAGCACAGCAGTCAAGTGACTGAAAATGGCCTGCATGAGTGATGGTGGAGGTATTCATTGAAAATATTTAATTATTTTTATTGTAATGTTGTCACACTGAGGACTTAGTGTCCTTTTTTCTATGCGAGTGTGAGCGTAACGTGTAGAAGAACAGTCGTAAAATAAAGTGAAAAACCACACGTACTTAACATTAAAAGGTAGTTCCAACTTTGTCATCACGACAGTACAGGAGTTTGTAGCCAGCTATGAAGAGAGATTGTTAGAACCTGGGTAGTGGTTGAGGTGATGGGATGTGGTAGTGGTAGGCCCGGGAATATATTGAGAAAATGCACCACTCATCTGTAACTGGTAATGTTTCCCCCACATCCATAGATACTGATGCAAACCCACTGAAGTGGAAGGTGGGCAGTGGCTAGCTTATCATATACATTTGTCAACTTTTCAAAATAATTGCATAATCCTTTGTCACTCTCAGCACAAATTATTGATTGTTCAGATGATCAATATTTAATGTTCAGAATTTTGCATAGAAATTCACTGTTTGTTGGCAAGTTTGCAGAACTAAGGTTTACTATAGACCTGTATTCTTTCTCTCTCGAGCAGTGCTGGTCCTACATCGTAAGTATCAAACATTTCACCAGTTGGCAGGACGAACAATAAATCGTTCAGGCAGGACAGTCTTTGGCAGGACAGGAGTACTCACAAAATTGCTTGAGTCTGCTAATTGACATGAGTTTCAGACTTGAAGCAGGGCTTCAATCCTCCCACACAATGGAAGTGAGCTGCAGGAGTCTTTTCTCCAAACTCAGAGAAGCTGATGGAGGAGGCCCACAGTAGAAAACAGCCGATGACGAAGGAGTGGCCAGATCCTAAACGTATCTTCTGCTCTTGAACTCCAGTTGCTCTGGTAGGGTGGAAAGGATTACGGAAAACAGGAAAAGAACAAGGCAGGAGAAGTCCGCCTGAACTAACCTACTGAAACTTTTAATAATGCCCCTTGTGATTCTTCACGGAAAAAAAATATACGAGGGTGATATCCTTTGCCTATTAATCCATTTAAACAACTACTGCTTGTATTGTAACTTCTTTTGGGCTAATTAAAAATAATGCATTTATTTAGTGAACATCTCATAAAAAGGAGTATAACAATATTTGCAGTACCTTACTTCCTAAATACATCACCATACAGTGTGAACCCTCGCCTAGTGATGACAGTGCTACTCTTCAGGGCACAGGAGCTGGCAGATCTTCCAATGGATGATGAAAAATCTTAATATTACAGACATGGCTTTTTAGAAACTTTCCCGTTGCTGGGTCCTGCAACAACACTGACATTGGGGAAAGAAAACCAACAATACGATATGGGCCATCGTACATATGGCCTAATTTTGCTGAGAAGGATTCAACCTTTCTAGATAAATGATGAGTCATTACAAGAACTAAATCACCAACCTTGTAAGAAACAGGATCATATTGCTCATCCTGAGCCCTACGCATATGGCGATAGTATTCCTTGAGATTTTCGGTAGCATCCTCCCAGAATTCATTACGCTCCCCTACAACTACATCAAAATGTAAGCCCCAGGCATTAAGGAGAGGATGCAATAATCTCCGACCAAAGAACACTTCTTGCGGTGTCAAACCTGTAGCAACATTTACACAAGAATTCAAGACCAACATTACGACACAGATCTCTTTATCCCAAACTGTGTGAACATTATGATCAAAGGCAACAATGTGCAGCCTTAATGGTACGATTATACTGCCCTGCCATATTAGCTTGAGGGTGATAAGGGTTTGTATGGAACAAACAAACTCCCCAAGAACAAGCTATATTTGATAACTCGGTGGAAGTAAAGTTTCTCGCATTATCAGTAACAACTTGGGCGGGTGAACTAAAATAACAAAACACTTGTTCCTGCAATATCTTACAAACAGTAGTGGCCTTCTCGTCTCTCACGGGGAATAACAAAACCAACTTTGAAAATCCATTAACCACCACCCAATAAATAAATAAAACCCTTCTTCGATCTAGGGAGAACGCCAAACACATCTATATAGACTCTTTCCCAGACAAAACTAGGTGGTCAACTACTAAACTGTCCTTGGGCTCTACTATTGGGGGCCTTTACCTGCTGGCACAAAGCACACTGTTTCACCCAATCTCTGATTTCGGATTGCATTTATGGCCAAAAAAAATGATGTACAATGCGTTGCAAAGTGCGTGTTTGTCCCTGAAGAGCGTCCAAATAAGAGTTATCGAAATAATCAAATCATTGGCCTCACTGCCTTGGGCACATAGGTCTGGAAAACATCCTTACTTGGAGCTTTGTCAATAATCTCCTTCTTCACAATAAAAACAGCGAGTTCGCCTAGCTGAATTTTATGCCACAACTCCGCACATTCATCATCATTTTGCTGCCATGCCTTAATGTTCAAATAAGCCGCCGGAACTTGCTTCAGAACATTTACCTGCTCCTGAATTCCTCCATCACACAGAAACTCGTCAGGGTCAAACATTCTAGACAAACTGTCTGCTACAAAAATGTATCTTCCCTTTACATGAACTATATCAAAAGAAAAATTACTAAGGCGTTCGATCCAATGGCCTAATTTACCCAAAGGTTTCTTGGAACTCCAAAGCCACATTAAGGCTTGGTTGTCTCTACACAGCTTAAACGAGTACACTCCAGATAATCGGAAAATATCTGAACCCCAAATACACAAGCAAGAGCTTCCTTTTCATAAGCCGAGTACTTTCTTTCGGCGGATGTTAATGGCCGACTAGCATAAGTAATGGGAAAAACGCCATCCTCATATTCTTGTGACAAAACGGCGTGTAACGCCAGGGAGCTTGCATCTGCATGCAGTACAAACTTACAGTAAAAATCAGCCAATCTTAACACTGGTGGAGAGGTCAAACAAGTTTTTATTTTTACCTAAGTCGCCTCTTGCTCGTCTCCCCACAAAAACTCCTGGTCCTTATGTTTTAAAAGATTAAGGGGTTCGGCCAATTCGGCAAGAGATGGAACAAATCTGGCATAGTAGCATATCATGCCCAGAAAACGCCTTACACGACGTAAGTTCTTCGGGCGAGGAAAGGAAAGCACACAGCTAATACGAACAGAGTCTTAACAGCAATTGTCCTTCACTCAGAATAAATCCCAACAACCTCACATGCTGGCTGCACCAGCTGATTTTCTCTGGATTCATAGTCAATCCTGCTTCCAAAAGCTTCCGTACGACTAACGTGACATGTTCCTAGTGCAACTCCTTAGTCTCACTGTAGATGACAATATCATCCAGATAGTTTAAAACAAATTCAGGTTTATATGGCAACAAGATAGTCTCTAAAGGACGAGAAAGTGCTTGGGCCCCAAACGAAACACCAAAAGGGACTCTGGTCCATTAAAAAACTCAAGGAGTAACAAATGCAAGAAATTTCCGTGCATCTTGGTGCATCAAAATTTCGTGGAAGGCCTGATTCAGATTTGACACTGTAAAATGACTAGCCTTCCGTAATAACTGAAAACCATGGTCTAGGTTAGGTAAAGGATAAAGATGTAGTTAAATTTTTTTATTGATACGTCGGTAGTCTATCACTAATTGAAATTTACCGGGCTCTTTTTTGTTTACTAAAAATGCCAGACTCGCATAACAACTAGTAGAGCGCCTAACAACGTCCTCATCAAGCAGGTGGTCTAGCATATCTTTAAAAGCTTGTCTCTTAGATGGACCTACACTATAAGGATGGCACCTAACCGAGGCGTTGTCGGTCAGTACCAGATCATGCACATATTGATTACATACTCCAGTCTGTCTGTTATTACAGATGGGAACTTCTATCGCATTTCTTGCACAACATCATTGTCAATGGTATTTACCTGCTTACATTCTTCATGCGCAATTAACGTTACCCCTTCTTTATGAAAAGGAAATCTCAATGTGCATTCATGCAAATTTAAATAAGCACGAGTGCTGCGGAGGAAAAAATCTACAACCAAAATTATATAGTTGGTTAAATGTGACAAAACGAAGAATTCCCTCTTTCATAATAAATTACCTATTAGCATACTTATGGCCAAAAGAGCACATGATTGCCTCAATCCTCAATTTGCCAGACTAAAAATAGTTTTCTCACTGTGTTCAAAAGTCATAACGCCTATGGGATGTTCCCTAACAGCTTATTGCAAAAGGACTGATTGATAAAAGTCACTGAACAACCACAATCAATCAGGGCAGGTTCTTCAACTGAACCTAACTTCACTAGGATAAATGGTAAGCTAATCTTTCCTTGGTTTTGAATGTTCTTAATTTTCTTCTTTGGCTTGGGGCAGTCCCTTCCTTTGGTACTCGTATTCATATGGAAATTATTCCCTACCCTAGTCACTTTGTTACCATCATGGTTTGGACATTCGAAATCTTAGGTTGATTTTGATTAGGACATTCGGCTTTAAAACGGCTGGGCTTACCACAGCCAAAACACATCACAGATCTACTCTTTCCACTGACTTAGTCTGAGAATTATCTGCCGGGACTATACACACTTTACATTGGTACGATTTGTGATTACGTTTAACACATTTAAAACAAACAATATTTTTTGTGGCCTTGAAGAAACTTTTATCCCGAGCATGAGCCCTACTAATCGCACCTCCTTCACAATCTTTCACCTGCATACGCATGTCTACACAGTGGAACAACCGTCTCGGCGAGCTCAAGGTTTGTGGACTATCAGTTGATAATAGATAAGGCTGATACTGTAGCAACACATGATCGATAATGCTCTCTACAAACTCAGATTCCCTATATGGCAAACCAATATTCTCTACCAAACATTAAATTTTGCCTTAATATGTCAATAAATTATCTCCTGGCTGTTGATTTTGTTGGAGAAAGAAGCATTGCAAATGGTCATTAATATGTTCACTATCAAAAAATATAAATACTTATCTTAATACAGTGTTCCAATGTGAACCCAATTCTCTAGCTCTAATGATAATAGGCTGTAGCTCACTAGTAACATGAACCACTAAAATGCCCAAAATATCTTGCAAAGAAAAGGCCTGCGATTCTACTATTAAAGTAACTTGTTGTAGAAACTTAACAACTTCGACCGCAACACAGCTACTAAGAGTAGAAATATCAAATAAAACTTTTCCTACATGTTTGCTGGCTAATGATGAAAGTATTCCAACACTGCAAGAAAAAGCATATGACTCACCTCTAACTTCATTCCCACCACAAGTAGGATCCCGCGCCAAACAACAAGCTAAAGTCCTCAACTCGTCCAAATTCGCTTCCTGCGGCAAGTCTTGAATATGATGTTGTTGGTGCAGCTGCGTTAGAGTCTTTTTGGACAGTTGCTGCAACCAGGTAGTACCCTTAAACATTTTCAAATAAACAATTTATTTCCATGCAATAACAAACAAAGTAAACAAATGCCAATGGAATGTGTTCAACTCTACCTTAAGCAGAGTAGCACAGTTTTCTGATACGCCCTTTTAGGGCATAGCAGGGCTAAAGGAAGGCAAGGAGAAGGACGCACATCATTAAAAAAATCATGAAAGCATGGACACAAAAATTCCAAAATCAATACAAATATTTTGAAGCCCAGCCACATATTATCACCACGAATAACCACTTTGAAATTTGATTTTAAAAATATAAATTTTATCTGTCAATTTCTGTACCTTGTTACCAATCGGTGAACGAGGGGAAGGAAAACACACATGCACTGGAACAAACAGAAAAACAACAATATTAATATATCCTGAGAAATCTCCCAACCTGAATAAACACTTGTGAAATCCCATTAAAAAAAAGTAAAATGACTCCCTGAGTAAAACAAGGACATTTATAACTTTAAAAGTAAATAACGCATGATGATTCACTAAAAAGTACAACATGAGATACTAATATCAAGAATACCATAGGGAAGGAGCAAAAACCCTCATTACACTTAACCATGAGCATAAAGGCCCGCCATAAAATATCCACTAAACTCCTTGGCAGTAAAATTATTTTGGCAAATCGTAGTCCAGGAGACAATTCCTAAATGCCAAAAAATAAAAGGAAGAATCCACCTCTTACAAACATTCCCCCAAAATATCATACTGAAAATTCACACATGCAAAACAGTGATGCACTTCCCTGCAAAAATGTATATACAAAAAAAAAAAACACTACTAAACGGGAAACACTACCCCCGCATAACAACTATGTTCATTGCAACACTTAACTTGAGTAGAACTCATATTACGCGAAAACGCATCTAGCATGCTGAAGCCCCGAAGTACGAAGTGGTGTAGACACGATCTATCGTCGGCCAGCCTGCGCAACTCTGTTAAGGAGGCGGCGGGAATAGTGGAGAGGCGTATGGAAGGTGCCAGATATATATATATATATATATATATATATATATAGACCCACACCTCTATATGTGCGGTGTGGTCTGTGCGCGCATGCATGCATGCGTGTTAAAAAAAATGCTAGCTTCAATTTTCCCATTTAAAATTTAGTACTTCTGTCTTTACTAAACGGACTGGTGGAAAAGTTGTTTACAACCGACTGAAATGTTAGATTATTTGTCAGAATGCTTCATACAAGTGAGAGGTTGGCAGTTTCCATGCAAATTCACGTACTTAAAATATGGTGACAATTTGTGCCCTGATCTGTAACTACAAGGGGAATAAACAGGGTTATTAACTCTCAATAAGAAACACTGGTATACAAAACTTTCACTCTTTATTCTCATATAACATGACTCTATAGATTACAAACACATTGCCTCTGGTCAGTTCTTTTCACACAACGTACGACATGTATATAATAAATCTTATTCACACACTTTGATCATTAATAAATTTCTTGGTTCTTCACATTATATGGCATCACAAACAAGGATTGCAGATTGCATTAATTTTGCCTGTACAATATTTGGCTGTAAAGGAATGTATGTATATATTACTTCTCTATAAATGACTATCAACATTTGGCAGGTATATCAGCAATGGGTTTCCATGGTTGAAAATAATAAACAGACAAACACACAAGTATTTGTTTAGCTCGGTATACCACAACACATAACATTCACCAATAAACTATTATATCACCTACCGGAACCACTATCTGACTACATGCTGGTATAAACATCAACTTATACGTCTCATTACAATTATGTAATATACTATGTGCATCCATCTGCGGTACAAATATTTACATTATATAATTTTCAAATAACTTTTAACTGTGGCTACACATTACAATATTTTCATCTATTAACAATATTTAACATTACAAGTCTTCAACTAGATGTGAACAGAAAATTATTGCTTGGATATTCGGACTGGTGTATGGAGTTGAAATGGCTAACTATGCTATGGCTAATGATTAGTGCAGCCAAATGTAAAAGCACTTAATTTGTAGTTTATTTCATGAATTTTGTATTTTGAATAAAGTGCAGTTTATGTACCGAATTCATACAGAAACTGTTCAGGTGTTACATCTAATACATCCACAATATTACACAAAAACCTATCATTACAGGCTGTTCATGGCAAAGTGAGCACTTCTGAGGCCCTAGTTACTTTTTCCTTTCAGCCATAGTTAATTATTTAACCACCTTTTAAAATAAATATTGCAGTGCAGGTAATAAATAGAGTGTATTTTCCACCGCTCTCTGAAGTTTATGTCTAAGGCTAAAATAAACGATATTTAATTACTATTATTCCAAATGAGAGGGCTTTCAAAAGTGCCCACTTTACCGTGAATAGCCTATAGTTACAAAATTATGTCGGAGATGCAATAATTCACCAAGATTACTGAATTTTTTGAGAAAATATACTAACAGGTTTTACCTCTGTTAGAAGTGAATTTTCTAGTACGTAGTTTACAAAAATACACACAAGATGCTCATACTGAAAGCCATTACAGATGGGTGCACTAATGCAGATTCGACTGACTTCACAGCACATACGTACCACAAATCAGTGGATACATTATGTTTATAACCATAAACATGAACATTATTTTGACAAAATTATCAACCAAGTTGGTTCCAGTTAAAGAAATAATGAGCACTTGTTCTATGTCAACAAGTTTTCAGTCATTACTTGTTGAAACTGGGTCGTCTCTCAAGACGTTAAGTACGGAGCTGGTTGCAAATACACATTGCGTGTCTTAGTTAACTTGGGAACATGAACTGCTAGCATTAGAAGTCCGACAGTCTTAAAAAACATACAAGTCTAACTAAAAGATATACAAATATGTTACAAAAAAAAAAAGTATTTACATACTCCATTATATCTGAATGTACTGTCACGCACAGAAATGAGAACACAGAGGTTCCCACGCAAGTAAGGCATGCCTGCATTGTGCCATGACTCAACAAAGCTCATAGTTCTCCGTCTTCGTCTGAACACATTATCAGTACCTCTAGGAACACTTTGCAACGATAATATAAAGATTATATTAAACTAGACATTTTATTCTTACACATAATCATATATTCATAATAAGTATGCATATATACAGACTTAAGTTATAGAATGAATAGTTACAATGACTAAAGCTTGTTTTATGGGTTTTTCT
Organism: Dryococelus australis; assembly: GCA_029891345.1. Classification (NCBI taxonomy): domain Eukaryota; kingdom Metazoa; phylum Arthropoda; class Insecta; order Phasmatodea; family Phasmatidae; genus Dryococelus; species Dryococelus australis. Next base: position 126,473,405 of record CM057003.1, read on the forward strand.
TATAGTTTTAATTCCTACCTACATAAGTCATATATTTTTTAACTGCTCTTACATTGAAGCGTATATTACTGCCTTCCCCTTCCTTGTAAGGCACACTTTGCATTGATAAGCTGGTGCAGCGTCCTCCTTATACCACACCGCGTTATGTTGGCATTAACTGCAAGTCAGTTCTCTCAAACAGCCACACTAACACACAGTGCATGCTTCTGCTGTTGTTGGATTACAAAACTTTACAAATTACTATTCTAATTCTAATTTCTATCCACTAATTATATTTTTGGAGACCTGCTGGTTTCTTAAATTTACGGAAAAGATAATAACAATCTCACTTTGAAATAACAGTAAACAATCACAACTATAAAAAAGTAGCCTACCAACAAAAAAACTGTTCTCAACACTTTATAAAATAACTGATGACACCGTCTGATATGGTAGGAATAGTCAGCTGGGCTACTAATTACATTACAAAAAAGAGACACACAACGAGCACTCACAGAAGAGTACATACTTGTAGATAGACGTGCGTGCATGTGTGCTAACACATCCACATAAGAGTTGGAGAAACACATTTTCCTACACAGATGGGCAATTGCAAAAATGTGTAATGCTTCACAATTTTGCTACAAGATTAGTACTGCCCTTGCACAAGACTGACACACAAAATTGTGAAGCATCCAATTGGGAAAATATGTTCATCCAACTTTCATATGTGTGTGTGCACGCGCATGAGTGTGTCTATCCATAAATACTTGTGTATTCTGTCCCTCCTTTTGCCAATGTAATTGATGATACAGTCTAAGTATGAATACAATCAATGCTCTAGGATTCCATAAAACATTTCTGGAAGCTTACAGCCCGCAGGTCAATGGAATCCTACAGGATTTTCCACTGCAAACACAGCAAAATTGTATCAATGATATGCATGCACATGGTACAGCCTTGTTAATCCCAACCTTTGACAAGAGTTCCATAAGAATAGCAATATATACCGTGCTACTGCTTTGCATAGTTCGTATCACCAGCATCACAATAACTTCTCATCAAACTGGTATTTTTAAGGCCAATCATACAGTTACTATTAATACTTTTTTTATTTGGCAATGTTTGATAACGTACCAAATCAATATAGCAATTTAAATGTAATGCATCCTGTAGGTGTACAATCAAATCATTCCTTAGTGTTTTAATCTTTCAGAAAACATATAGAAAGGGGTGTTGGAATTGAAATAATATAAAATATTATGTAAATCTACAGACACAAATGTCAAAAAAATAATACTACTAAAAAATAATAAACTATTCAATACTACCAATAGCTGTAGTAGTCCACAGCATCTCAGCAACACCCCCCCCCCCCCCCCCGCACAGAGGCTGACACAAGCCCGCAGCAGGAAGTGTTGCTCTGGCTGGCCAATCAGACAAAGGACAATAACTCATTGTCAACAATGATTACATAACATAATATATATGGTGAACTGAAATTAAAAATGAAACTATGAATTCAATCAGCATGCAGTGTGAATAAATTAGGTATAATTTCTACACTATGTGTATGTTTGTGTGGCTATCTCACAGAAGTTGCATTAGGGTGCAGAGAAGGGCAACTTCTCGAAGACCGGACTACCCCGAGGTGGGACGATGCACCAACATAGAGGGAGTTGGTAATAGACCCATATACAGCATGGAGGGTACTCGTGGAAAGTGCATCTTCAGGAGGCACCCACAACAAGCAGTTCAAAGATACCTACATGAGCATGACGAAGGACCTCTGAAATTAGTCTGCCTAGTAATTTTCAATAACACCAATAGACACCCACGTTAACAGTGTCTGCAGAAGAACTAAGTATGTTCAGTAATTCATCTTAAATTGTTTACTGCAAAGTAAACAATTCCTCAAGTAGGCTCTTATCATTAGTGCAGTTATCATGCCAATAATGAAAACTACCAGGTTACTTACTTGAGCCTACTGCATGCTACTCACAATTCTATTCCACACTTAAATGAATACTTCAAGCCACTGCATAGTTACTAAGTCTCTGTGCAGAAACTATAAGAATGTGTTGGTAGCATTGGCTGTCATAGGTAGATCAGAATGTGAAGAGACTCAGTGACAACATAAGAGGGAAATGAGGCTGCATCGATTAGGGAATGTTCCAGTCAACTATTGTGTTAGTTGGCAGTGCCTTTGCCAGCTGAGCGTATCAGTCCATTGAAGTCCAGCTACCCTCACATGGAACAGGTACTGTTGTGGTTGGTATCACTGACTGATATCAAAATGTCTTCTGGCCCGACAGTATGACAAATAACGGACAGATTTTTGATAAACAGAAACAGTTGTTTTAATATTAGTGAAATTTAATGTATTGAGGCCATAAACTATGTCTGTTGTTAAAGAAGATAGGGCAACAGGAACTAAAGATACAAAAGGCATACATATAGAAACTCCATTGTAACAAAGACTGTGGGTTCTGCCTCCAAGAATTACCACTATTGTCCTGAATAACATTGTTTGCATGGCATGGTCGTATGTATCACCCACCCAATACTTGGGAAGAAACAGCTGCTTATTTTGCAACATACACCAGCAGAATGGTGTCACTTGTCGACAACATGATGAAATGCCATTCACAAATCAGCACCCAATAACCTACTTGCCGGCCAGCAGCCCAGAAAACGGGAAACCTTTTGCAGCCAATCAGAAGAATGGTATGCCCACATCAAAGGAACCACCACACATTTCATGATCACAGAGGTCATGCCGTCTTGTGTACCAATTTAAGTACAGGATTAAGTAGACAATATTGTAAAGCATAGGACATGTTACTTGTACTAAAACCAATGATACTGGAAAATGATTGTTAAATTGGCTGACTCTAGCTGTGGGCTCGTAGAATATACTTCACATTGCAACCACGGTGGTAAGATATGTGCGTTTGTTTTTGTGGAAATTTTTTTTTCCATATTGGTTTGGCCTTGTTAGCAAAACAGTCACGTTTGAAATTGGTGATGTATTACTGTAATTTGTATTTTGCATTTCATCAACTTTTAAAGTTTACTAATTGTGTACTTAATACAAATTACCAAAAGACAGTCACAGTGCTTTGACTGCCATTAAGTAGGTTTCAACATGTGATAACTATTACACAAAGTTGTTAAAATATTTATGAAATGTTAATTTTTCATTTTAATTTAATTTTTTTGATGCTACAGTGCAGTGCTATTAACGTTTCTAAGAGGAAATATAGTTAACGTATCCAGGTTTGTAGTTTTATAATTATGATTTGAAATTCACCTATTATCTGCAAAGTCACAAGCTGAACACAAATTTGAATGACAAATTATGTATTTCTGATCCGTCTGCAGCTACACAAACAGTGCAACAATTCACTAACATGTGAATGGAAAATTATACTATCAGAGAAGCACAATAATATTATATATTCTGCAAGACCTATTATACACTAGATGCTGAGGTCATGTCTGAGAAGGAAAGGGATGACCGGGGGGAGATTATGAGTCCCTGTCCCTGAAAATCCAACTTGCAACAGGTTGATTTGGTTTCTTTTCGGCCATTAAGTGTATATCTCGTAGCAAAATGTAACCCATAATATTTTGAAAAAATTATTTTAAACTAACATACTGATCCATACTCACAATGTTCTTAGGAAAATAGCCATTGTGGATCTGCCCCTGGTGTTTATGGTATATCATAGTAATGTGTTACAAAGCTGTGAATCGACATGAAACTTGCCAGTCCAGTGGTGTTATCAGCTAGTTGTATCTCTATTACTTATTGCAAATGCTTGGCGGTATCAATAATTACCCGGATTGAGATCTGTAGAGTGCTAGCTGTGGCATGACAAAATATGAGTATTTCGATTATGGTTTGACTTTTCGGAATACTGGAAATTTAATATCAAATATATATTTCCGTTGGCATTAATCATACCAGTTTCACAAATACCACATATTGCATGTAATTTGTACTATAATCTCCTGATGCCAAGGCTTACGAAGCGAGATGGTTGGGATCAGCAAGGTGGCACAGGAGGACGCGTGGTGTCGTGGTGGCTGTGCGAGGGTGCAGAGCCTCAGAAGTGGATGTCGCGAATATCGGTGGGCGTGCCTGCCTTGCCGTGCTCAGCTAATTTGTCTATCGTGGCGGTGTGGTCGGTGGAACTCCTTGCGGAGCTAGAGCTGGGTGTGGGGGCCGTGGTGCTGCCGTCTGTGACTGCACTGCCTTGCACACCCACCGTCGAGGAGACCATGTCCTCCATCTGTCGCAGGCAGCTCTCCAAGTAGTCCTGCAACCACACATCGTCCACTCACATATCTGCTGCACAGCCTGCATGCTGTATGCACATTGTTTAACACCCTGCACAACTACTCATAGCTGTATTTGTCTAATACTGCCTGGTTCTCCAGTAGTGTGAGTGTAATGTGTAGAGTCATTGGTCACTTACACAGTGGATTCTCGATTATTCGTTTTTCAATGGACCAACAAGAAAAAACTAAGCATGAGGGAAAATGAAGTATGCGGACTTGGAGTTCAACCCGAGAAATATTGTATATAACGTCCAAATGTATTTTTGTTTAAACCAACAGTCTAAAGATGTTACTAAAACAAATTATTCAGGTCAATTCGTGATAAAATATTCACTTTAAATTAAAAACTTCAACTTTTGAAATTGAGTAAATAAAATTTAATTTTTTTTTCATTATATTAATATTTTCATTCAGTGTTCCTTTGTTGGCAGAGTCATGTTCAATTCCTCAGTTAAAATTACAATGGGTTTATTTGCAACCATTTTTGTGATGAATCATTACTTTCCAAGTTTTTTCAAACCTTAACAATTTAACAATTCTAACCAAACACAAAGCGGATAGTTCCCAGTATTAACCAAACCTGTCAAAATACTGCCAATGCTATAACCTCATTCCAAATTCCGTTTAAAATAACAAAGCTATAGATAGTTGAATACAGTGTCAGATATTGTGTGTTTCGTTCTCATTGTTGCCAATCTACGATTGCAGTAAGTAGACAAGAAGAAGAATAGTAGTCTATAGAACACAAAAAAACTGTTGCGAGATGTAATCAATACTATCGCTAGCACTATTTGTCAATTATCCGTGTTGTTTGTATTCACATAGCATTCAAAAATGAATCATGCATGCAATCTTTGACAAATGTACTGATGATTAATATGATAAAATATGAATAACTAGAATGAATCATCAAAAATCCTCTATATTTCATAGGTAAATGATTGTTCTAAATATATTTTGGCTTTGGGCAGAATATCTGATTGATGGATGCGGGAAATTTAGTTTCAAGAGTTGTAGAATGCCGTTTAACGAAATAAATGGGATCGCAACAATGAGGTTTCACTGTACTATTTACTGGTGGCACAGTATACTGTGATAAAATCATAATATTCTGCAGGAGAGAAGAGACGTCGCAATACATGCCAGCACAAGCGTGTATGTTGCCGTTGAAGGTCATGTGACAACTGCAACACAGCAAGGACTACGACTTACCTTCTCTATGCCAGTGATGGTGTGCAGTTGGTCCAGCAGTTCGCTGAGGCTACAGCCTGTCTTGGACGTCCAGTCGAGTCCTGTGAGGGCCGCTGCCAGGCTCGCAGATGCGATAATGCTGGGAGGGTATACCAGGAACGAATGATCTGCCATCAAACAACACAACCTTTCTCGCATACTGCCTCAGTGAATCACCATCACATTACTGTTAATGGTGATAAATTTATTAGTTTAAAATAATAACTAAATGGTATAAGTTCATAGTATTTACAACTAAATTTTTAACACCATAAATATAAGCTAAATGAAAAATTTAGTGACAAATAAAAAACTGGTAACAAAGTCAAGAAAATTTTTTAACCATAAATAACATCAAATAATTTTAACATTTTCTACAACAGAGTTTTTCTTTTATTATTACTACCAAAGAAACTTGGGTCAAAATGTAGGTAACTACTAATTTTTTCTGTCATTCATATGTCGTACTAAATGATTTGCAAAAACTTAAAATATGCTAAATGGCACATTTTAATGTTATATTTTTGTATTAAATGTATTTGAAAAAAGTTTATGAAATAAGGGCATTTTACTTGTATTTCATACCCTGCAAAATGCAGTAACTTTTCATCCAAACAAAAAATGTTATCTACCAAATAAGTTGCAACTACTTTTTATTCTGTGAAATCAAACACTAATTACTGTATGTGAGAGTTCAAGAGGCATAGGTTTATATTTGCAAAGTAAGGAAGAGAAATTATATTATAACACACGTAACAAGAAACAATGCACTTTTCAAATAAATTGGTTGTGGCTTATGTCCAATAATTGTACTGCTGTAGAACCAGAATGTTTTAAGTCAATCAAGAAAACTTAGGCTCCAGTCCACTTGTCATTTAAGACATCACACACACTTTCTAAGGTGGGG